>CAIGQZ010032336.1:1103301-1129058 GCA_903798205.1 Danio tinwini
ACTGAGTAGACACACACACACACACACTGAACACACACACACACACAGACACAGTGAACACACAAACACACACACACACACAAAATTAACACACACACAGAGCAAACACACTCAACACACACACACAGAGCGAACACACACAGTGAACACACACAAACACACACACACACACACACACACACACACACATACACACACACAAACAGAATTACACAAAGACACAATTACACACACACACAGACACAAACACATACACACACACACACACACACACTGTAAACACACACTAAACATGCACAGAACAAACACACACAGACACAATGAACACACACAAAGACACACTGTGAAACACACACACAGCACACAGTGAATGTAAACACACATACATAGTGAACACATACACACAGTGAACATATGCATACACACACACAGAGAGAGAGTGAACACACAGAGAGTGAACATACAGAGAGTGAACACACACTGTAAATGTTAAGACACACAGTACACACACACACAGAGTAAACAGACACAGTGAACACACACAAAAAGCAAAGCAAACACACACTCAACACACACACACAGAGCAAACACACATACACACACACAGAGTAAACACACACAGACACAATGAACACACACAAAGACATACTGTGAAAGTCTGCACACACAGCACACAGTGAATGTGAACACACACACACACACACACACACACACACACACACACACACACACACACACATTGTAAACACACATTAAACACACACTAAACACACACCAAACACACACAGACACAGACACAGACACACACACACACACACACACACACACACACACACACACACACACACAGACACACACACACACACACACACACACACACACACACACACACACACACACACACACACACACACACACACACACACACACCTCATTATAGTTGGCCTCTAGCCTGGCCTTCTCCATCTTCTCCAGCTTTTGTCTGCTGAACTCTGTGATCTCCTTCACCTTGTCTTCCGGCACCTTCACAACACACAATAACCCAGCAGATTACAGCACATGATGATGATGATGATGATGATGATGATGATAATGATGATGATGATAACCGTCATCTTCACATGATGAACATATCACTAGAATGATTCACTGCAGGACGTTTTAGTAGATCTTTATTTTGAATAGATGGTTTCAGCATTGATATCATAATGTGTGTGCGTATCCACAACACAATATAGTTTATAGCTGACTACGAGCACGCCATTTGTGGAGGCAATGCAACATTTAACCATACATATTAATGCCAAAATCAATCAAAGAAAATGAATGATTGGTAATTCTACGAATATATATATATATATATATATGCTACATATGAATATTATTTTAATACTATGCTAAAAATAATGATTATGCATTTTATTTCAATGTTAAATATTATAAATACATGAAATATGAATGTCATTTTAATAAAAGGCTAATAAGGGCGGCACAGTGGCTCAGTGGTTAGCACTGTGGCCTCACAGCAAGAAGGTCTCTGGTTTGAGTCCCAGCTGGGTCAGTTTGCATTTCTGTGTGGAGTTTGCATGTTCTTCTCGTTTTGGCGTGGGTTTCCTCCGGGTGCTCCGGTTTCCCCCACAGCATACCTGTCAACACTGGGATGTGAAAATAAGAGATATGCCCACCATAATAAGGGATTCCCCCAATGCAACCATTTAACTTTATAATGTAAGCATTCGTCTGCTTTCCTAACTTTTTATGCTCATTTAGGACGAAATTAGTTGTGTTTGGAAAAAAAAACCCACCATGATCGACATCTTTAGATATTATTATTATTATTATTATTAATTATGTGTATATGTCTGTTTAAACACACCCAAAACCCAGACTTTCACTCCGCTTTAAATGGCGTGTACAGAATCTGTGTGGGAAACAGCCTCTATTTATCAGTATGGAGTGCGTCAGCTGACAGTCACGCACCGCTATATGACTGTTTTGAGGATTGCATATGAAGGGGAGACGGCACCTGTAATAAAAGGAAAGGGAATCCCGCCGTTTTTATATTTATTTTAAAGTGTTTTCATGCCTAAACAACGCGAAAGCACAGAACAGACTCACATTTAAGAGCAAAGGGCGGCCCCTGGTGGTTTGGCGGTATGGGTTGCGTATAGGGAGGCTCTGCTCTTTAATGTTTATTGCCACCCTTCAGAGAAAGACTGAAAATACTGGAGAAACACGGGAAAATACCTTTACAGGATGATAGCAGGATAGAACTCGAGATTATTAAGTCGTTATCACAACAAAACAAATGGAAATTTTATTTAAATGCATGGCCTCTTAGGACTTCCGTACATTTCAATATGTTTTTAATAGTTTTTATTCTTTGTTGTTGTTGTTGTTTTTTACACTTGTTTCTTTATTCTTGTTTATGTAAAACACTTTGAATTACCAGTGTGTATGAAATTCATTCATTAATTTTTTCTTCGGCTTAATACCTTATTTATTAGAGATTTCCACAGCGGAATGAACCGCCAACTATTCTGGCATTTTTTTTACACAGCGGATGCCCTTACAGCCACAACCCAGCACTGGGAAACACCCATACACACTCATTCACACACACACACACACACACACACTTATACACTACGGCCAATTTAGTTAATCAATTCCCCTATAGCGCATGTGTTTGGACTGTGGGGGAAACCGGAGCACCCGGAGAAAACCCACACCAACACATGGAGAA
Source organism: Danio tinwini (assembly GCA_903798205.1). Classification (NCBI taxonomy): domain Eukaryota; kingdom Metazoa; phylum Chordata; class Actinopteri; order Cypriniformes; family Danionidae; genus Danio; species Danio tinwini. Next base: position 1,106,048 of record CAIGQZ010032336.1, read on the forward strand.
CATGCAAACTCCACACAGAAATGCCAACTGATCCAGCCGGGACTTGAACCACCTTCTTGCTGTGAGGCCACAGTGCTAACCACTGAGCCACCTTGCCACCCATATGTATGAAATGTGCCTATTTTTAAGAATGGTTTATTAGCACTTATCAAGTGTCATTCTGGATTTCTATTCCTAACCAAACACCTAAACCCAACTTCTACCTCACTACCTATTAATAAACCGCTAATTACTAGTTTATTAAGCTCGTAGTGTTAGTTAATATTTTCTTAATACAGTGAATTGTGAACTAAACTAAAGTGATCTTATGGGTCTTACAGGTTTTTAAATAACACAGAATTGTAATTACTAACCAAATCTTCATTTTTGAGTGAACAAACCCTTTCAACTGAAATGAACCGACTGCTTGAACTAATTCTCTGAACAATTGAATGATCTGAGAAGGAATTTGTGAGGATCTGAAAGAGTCTTTGAGTGAATGAAGTGCTCTGTTGTTCTCTGGGACTCTTGTGATGATCACGGTCAGGTTGGGAACTAAACACTGCGGGTCAAATTTTATTAGTTTGTGTAATATAAGCTTCAGTGAACCAAACTTACAGGCGACATTTAATGCAATGACATTTCATTTATTAACCAAACTTGTCACTGAGGGATACTGAGTGCTTCTCGATGACATGTGTGATAGTAAACAAACATTTTGCATTCCTGCACCAACTAATTGAACCACTTTTGTCCTCCAAACACAACTTTTCTCAAGATTGAATTGATTTATTCAACATTTTATTTCAACTTTTTTCTTGACACGCATTGACTTTACGAGTTTAATCTCACATTACTGTAATCTAGAGATGGTTTTAGGTCTTTCTTAAGGAATAAAACATCATAAAAAAGAATAAAAACTATATAATAATGACACAAAATGATGACAAAAACTAAAATAAATGAATAACTGAAACTAATTCATTCATTCATTCATTTTTTTTTTCGGCTTAGTCCTTTTATTAATCTAGGGTCGCCACAGCGGAATGAACCACCAACTTATCCAGCATGTTTTACGCAGCGGATGTCCTTCCAGCTGCAACCCATCTCGGGGAAACACCCATGCACACTCATTCACTACAGCCAATTTAGCTTATTCAATTCACCTCTACCGCATGTCTTTGGACTGTGAGGGAAACCGGAGCACCCAGAGGAAACCCACGCGAGCGCAGGGAGAACATGCAAACTCCACACAGAAACTCCAACTGACCCAGCCGAGGCTCGAACCAGCAACCTTCTTGCTGTGAGACGATAGCACTACCTACTGCGGCACTGCGTCGCTGAAACTAATTCAACTTAACATTATACTATAATGGCGACACGGTGGCTCAGTGGGTAGCATTCGCTCTTACACAGTTAACGCCAGGGCTTTACATTAACACCCGCCAACCTGCCAAATGCGGGTAGATTTTAGCTGTGGCGGGTTAAACAGTCACTCCCATTAGCCACTTTAGCCAATTGAAAATTATTTTTAAATTGTAGTTTTCTTTAAAACAAAGTTCGACAATAACGATGACCCAATACAGACCCGTGAAGAGGCTTTTGAAAGGGCATGTGCAGAAGGTCACGACCGGAAAAGGGTGGGTGGGGGGTTGGAGATCTCAAACTGAAAATGGGGGGCGAGATCGCAAACTGAGGCACGTACGTTCATTTTGGAAGGGTACTTTATATCCCAGACTCAATAGGGCATGTACACTGCACAGGTTGAGCCCTATGTGTGCACGTGCCTGGTCCAATATGCAATCTTAGAATCTAGAAGCAGCACGACTGACAAAAATAACTGTTTGTGGGAGCAAAAGAAAGCAGTTGTATACCGAATGAGAGGATAATCACTCGTGCCAACAGCTGATGTGATGTGCCCGTTGATCCTTTCTTGAAGCAACTGTGCCTAGAAACGCAACTTATGTGATCGGTTCTCTTTCAGATAGACTAGACAAAAGGTTCTGCTCATGCAGCCACATTATTGTTGTTTTCAAGAGCTCCAGATTTGTCTTTTTTGTAAGCAGCACCAGTTGCTTTCGCTTTACCCATTATTTGAACAGATTATTAATAGGTCTAACGTTAACCATGTGCGTGTGGGTGTGTGCATGTGCATGTTTGTCACCTGCTTTCTTTTGCTTACAGTTATTTTTGTTAATATGGTTTAATTATAATGTTTTACACTAACTGTAACAAACAGGACTAACAACCACTCATCCAGTCAGCAGAGGGAGCCCTCACCTGAGTTCTGACTGCCAGTTCTTCGTTGGTTACTTCCTGTTTGGTGACCATATTAGTTTGGCCACACCAAACACTCAGTGCGACGTATTGCCAGTATCTGCTGCCTTACCAAGCGTTTTTCTCTCTGTCTTGTTCTGCCCTGATGTTATGATCGTTAAGCCTGTTTTGTTGACCACTGATTTTTGGATTACTGTTTTTGCCTTGACTGCCTGGGAGGACTTACTATTTGTTACTCTGAACTTGCATGTTAACCAACTACGATTTATACTGGTGATTTGGATTTGCTTGCTAAGAATTATTAAACTTCTTGCACTTGGAACTAATCTGTTTCCATGTCGTCACCACCGCCATCGTCATAATAACATTGCATTAATAGGATATCAACTTCCTATTTATGTGTAGTTAACTGGTGATCTGGGACCTTCAGCCAGGACAGATTGCTGTGCATATTTTAGATATATGACAATAATTATTTTTAAAATGTCAATTTTTGTTGTTGTTGTTTTTTTTAAATAATTGCTTCGTTAAATAAAAAGTAGCTATAGTATACAGCTATAGCTGGTTTTGACACATTTAAAAATTGTGGCTAATAAATAATTATTTATTTTTAGTGTGGTTAGAGATAAATTTAGTAAACCTCTGAAAAGTCATGTGAAATAAAAATCTGTAATACGACACTATGAAACCATGACCCATGTGCTCATGCACATTGAGCAAGCTCATACACGACACACAAGAAGTGAAATGAATGAGGAGGCATGTGGACATAACACAACACCTAAATCAAGTAACATTAGCATGTCAAAGTCATATTTATGCATATAAGATATATTTTCCCAACAACAAAATTGTGACTGGTGAAAATGGCGAGTGGCTAGTAATGTTGGAAATCTGGCTGGTGATCAAAAAAGTTAATGTCAAGCCCTGGTTAACGCTATACTTCATCTGTGCTAGTATTACATGCACATTCCATGTATGCAAGTTATTATATTTAATTAACGATGCTCAAATGTTTTGCTAATATGGGGAAGTAATGTTAGGCTATCTGTTTGTGAGTTAAATCTATTTGAAATGGAATAGCCAGCTCATATACTTTCTTCAGAAAAAATGTTTTTTAGATTGGTTGCTGATTTTAATGTGCAGGTATGATGATGGATATGTTTAATTAGGATTAATGTGTTTCTAACTGGATCAGATGTAGCCAGACAATATTTTTGCACAGGGTCAATTAAACATAAAAAGAAACAGCGAGATATCAGACTTCTTTATAAAGAAGCACAAACATACCAGCTAGCCTATGTTTCCTTCCAAAAATGCGAATGAACTTTCCATCAAACGAGTCACAGAGAACAAATTCGTCACTTCCTGATTATCAACAGTCGAAGCGTAATTTGCTGCATTAGTAGAGGCTGCGTCAATCTTCTCCTCATGTAATAAATGACCTCAGAAGACAATCCTGACATGTAGTGAATGTGCGGTGGCGTCTGAACACGTGAGACGTCGAGCACAGACGCTCATTCTGGAGGTCATTATAATATAATAACACTAATACTGAAACGGTTAAGGCGTTTCAGAATGACCAAAACAACATTTCAGATGTTTTACAGTGTGCTCAGCCTGCTGGTTTGTCCATTTACACACATTTTTATCATCACATGAACTCACATGACCTTTTTTCGATGCTCATACTAGCATTAGTTCAGTAAAAGTGTTTTGATGTATTATTATTTGTCTTACTTGAAACCATGCTCTTATCTTCGGCTCGTCATTGATTTCGTTGCTGGCAAAATTAAAAAACTTCTTCAGACAAATGAGATGTCAATCAGCATCTATAACAATCAACAGCAGTAAATAGAATTTTGGGGTGGCACTCTGGATGGCCAATAGGATGACCCCGGACACCCCTCTGGCTCCGCCACTGACTACTTCTTATCTATTTAAATGGCAGTACCCCATATACTGTACATCTTGTTTTGGTGTCCTTCAATGGGGGTCTGGCATTAAATTAGTTGGGTCAAACCACCCCAAAAAGCTCACACCCTGATCTCAGTCAGTAATACGAGTCTCTTCACCTTATCTATGGCACTAATGCGCTAAAGATCTGCTATATTTATCAGCTCTAATCTCTCCAGACTGCAGATCTGAGCTTCTGTCTTCGCTCATGTGAGCTGCATTACACACTGAACACTCCGACATCATCTTTCGCAGTCATAGCACTGTTTCCAATCCACTTTCTGCAGCGTATTTAGATTTTCTTGCAATCTTTTTTTGTTCTGTTGAGGGTTCGAGAGAAGTGTGAACATCCAACAAAACTGTGTTTGTGCTTTACAGAAGAGAAATAATCGTAAATGATCACAGAATATCTCTTTAAACTCAGGACTGGGACTTTAAAAGCATTCGTGACATGGATGTGTATGGAAATTTGATTCTACTACAGAATAGAAAAATCCAAGTTAACTGTGTTTTTTCCTCACAATTCTGAATTGGGCAATTAAATGTATATAGAAATATAGAAATATATATGTATTATAGGTGGGCATAGATTATTTTTTTTAATCTAGATTAATCTCACTGTAATATTGGAATTAATCTAGATTAAAATGGCTCAGTTGAATTCTGCTGAAGGCATTCAGAATATGTGTGCTGCCCAAATAATGACTAAAGTAAGTCTTTGAGAACGGGTTTCTCCAGCCAGGTGGTGCATTAGACCAGGGGCTCATCTCCTGTTTCCAAAATGCAGCACAAACTGCTTGAGGAACTGTTCTACTGTGATAATTGGTGATGAAAATAAATGATGTTCAATAAGATGTGCTTGTGTTTACTCACTGTTTATTCATCAATGTTGAGCTGTAGGCCTACATAAGCTCCAAACAGCCATTTTTGATGACCTTAATCCAACTTAAGTCCCTACAGTGCAATTCGGCCGGGTATACATCTGCGCTAAAATATCAAGGTGAAATCATCATAGCTTGCGTAAAATAGATCCAGCTCCCAACCCAACTTTGAGAATAGATTATTGGCCATATTTTTTTTAATCGCCCGATAAGAGTCTCACATTAACGCAGCATGTTATCACTGAACTAAACAGAAATGGAATGAAGACGTGGCGTATGCAGATATTAGTGGCATTATTGAAGTAAACACCACAATCAAACTATTACCGTCATGTAGGACTTTTCAACATATTTTCCCACAAGATCCACACATGCGGTTGTCAGTAAAGGACCGCACACACACACACAATCCCACACACAATCACACACACACAAAGTATTTTTCTTTCCATTTGGCGTGCGTTATTAAACTCCATAACACTCTCACCAGTCTTTACTCCTTATTTGTGTCTAATACCCCAGTTTGTCACAGGGGCATGAATGAAATGTTCATGAGTGAAGGTGAAACTGCAGAACTGCAGTTAAAGTCACCCAAAATGACAGGAAACTCTTAATGAAAGCACTTGACGTGAACACCTTTATTATATTATTGTCTATTAAGGTGAATAACTAGACTACAGATGTCCATGTAAGCGTAGTCAGTAGTGTCTTCAAGTAAGTGAAAGATTCAGAAGAGCACTTTTTTTGTCATTCACCGTCATTCATTTTAAAAAGCAGCCGCTCCATTTTATCTCTGTATGTTTTACTAGAACACATAAACTCTACAGGTGCCTGATAGTCAGATGTGGAGCTCACATTAATCAGACTCACTCTAGTGAACTGCATCCATGTTAGCACGTCACGTTTGATGTGCTCATTTCACAGTAGGAATACACACAGGTTCGAAGACTCGTTCTCTGCACCTACAGTGCAATTCGGTCAGGTATACATCCGCGCTAAAATATCAAGGTGAAAGTCATCATAGCTTGCGTAGAATAGACCCAGCTCACAACCCAACTTTGAGAATAGATTAACGGACATATTTTTTAATCGCCCGATAAGAGTCTCACATTAACGCAGCACGTTATCCCTGATAATGGACCACCACTAATTAATATGCATCACACTCAATGTGCAAGGTTTGTTTACTTGACCAATTTTTCGCATATGAATATGAAAAAAACGCATATAAAAATGTCGGACTTCAGTGTGCAAAGACCTTTAGTCTCTTATTTATCAGGGGTCACCACAGTGGAATGAACCTCCAACTATTCCAGCATATGTTTTACACAGCAGATGTCCTTCCAGTCACAAAACAGTACCGGGAAACACCCATACACACTCATTCACACACACACACATTCATACACTACAGCCAATTTAGTTCATCAATTCCCCTATATATACATTTATATATATATATATATATATACATTTTATTTGTATAGCACTTTTCCTACATGCATACAACTCAAAGCGCTTCACAAACAACAAACAAGCATTAAAATCAGCAAATAACAAGATGTATAGGCAAATAAAGCAAAATAAACAACAAATATATACTCAGATAGAAGCATACATGTACACGCATGTATGCATACATCTACACAATCACACACACAAAAGTCCTCACATAAGAATATACAAGCACACATCGTACATACATACACCAACACAAAATAAATAAATTGGATACACTTCACAAAATGAAAATAGCGCATGTGTTTGGACTGTGGGGGAAACCGGAGCACCCGGAGGAAACCCACACCAACACGAGGAGAACATGGCAACTACTATTATTATTATTACTATTAATCATTTTCTTTTCAGCTTAGTCCTTTTTTAATCAGGGGTCGCCACAGCGGAATGAACCGCCAACTTAGCCAGCATATGTTTTACACAGCGGATGCCCTTCTAGCTGCAACCCATCACTAGAAAACACCTATACACTCTCACTTACACACATACTGTACACTATAAACAATTTAGCTTACCCAATTCCCCTACAGCGCATGTGTTTGGACTGTGGGGGAAAACCGGAGCACGCCAACATGGGGGGAAACATACAAACTCCACACAGAAACACCAACTGACCCAGCCTAGGCTTGAACCAGCAACCTTCTTGCCGTGAGGCGATTGTGCTACCCACTGCACCACAGTGATGCCATTTTTATTATTATCAACATTATTATTCTGTGTTTGGAAACCAGCTTCCACACACTAATGAAGAGCTCATCTGGATCTCTAATGCTCACCTTGACTCCGTCCACCTCAGCTCCGGCCATCTTCAGATCATCTTTGGTTTTTTCAGTGCAGTGTTTGCATGTGCAGTCAAAGAAATACTGCTGTTTCAGCAAACGCCGGCGGTCTTCGGACACATTTAGATAATCCACATACGCCACCGTCACCTCTTCACCAGCAATGATCTTTCCCAGCGCTCGCAGCTCAATCCTGCAGCACAAACAGATATTATTACACTGCAGAATAACGCCTTTCACACTGAGAGTTTGTCTTGTTGATAGTCCAAATATCTAAAAACACTTGAATCAAGAAGCATTTACAAGACAAGCAAAATATATAGTCTTGTTTTCAGAAGTAATGGGTCAAAATTAAGTGAGTTTTTACTTAAAACAAGCTAAAAAATCTTATTTTAAGAGAAAGAACTAGATAATTTTTGCTTGTTTTAAAGAAAAAACTCACTTCATTTTGGCATATTATTACTTAAAACAAGACAATATGTTTTGCTTGTCTAGAAAATGCATCTTGATTTAAGATTTTGTAGATATTTGGACTAGAAACAAGACAAAAACTCAAAGTAAGAAAAGCATGTACGTCTGCAGATTCACACAGATAATAATAATTGTGTGTTTAATGCACAAACCAGTTGAGAAGCACAGCTATACTTGATTTGACAACAAACACAACAACACACAGACAAAACTAAGGAAAAAACCTGTTGTAAACTCGCATACATTTAAATATTATAGAGCATTAGTGGTGGCAGCTATCAAAACTGAAGGGTGACAATCTGATATTAGGTGTGAAATAAACAAATATACAGCAAAACACCTCAAGACTGACCACTTTCTGTTATATATAGCGCTGCTCCCTTTACTGTGAAAATGGGGATTTTATAATGTCTTGCTTGAAGATTTATTGGATTAACAAATCATATTTAGGTTTGTTATCTGTTGATTATAATTTATGGTTAAAAATGGATTTCCCTATGGGGTAAATGAATGGAGCTTGACAAGCTTCATTCTACTGTGGTTTAATAGTGAATTGATTTCTGTTTTCATTTATTCACTTCAAATGACTTAAATAGAAAATAAAATATAATAAAATAAAAATGAAATAATACAAATATAAAACAATTAAAAATAGAATGAATAAAAATTAAACAATAACGTAATAAAATTAAATAAAATTACAAAAAATTAAATCCATAATAATAAAAACAATAAAATTAAATTAAAATAAATTAAATAGCATAAATGTTTATAAAATTAAAATAAAACCAAAAAATATCAATTAAAATAAAATAACATTAAATTAGATTAAACAAAAATACAAATATAAATAATAAACAAATACAAATTTTTTTAATTAAATTAAGTTTAAACAAAACAAAAATTATAAAATTAAATCAAATAAATAATATTTAATTTATATAAATAAAATAAAAATATAAAACTATAAATTTTTTAGTAAAAATAAAACAAAAATATAACATATATAAAATAAAAATATAAAAAAATTAAATAAAATAAAATTTAAACAAAACAAAAATAATAAAATAAAATAAATAATATTAAATAACTAAATTTAATAAAAAATAATACAAATATAAAATAAAAAATAAATTAAAATTAAATTAAATTAAATTTACACGAAAACAAAAATAATAAAATAAAATAAATAATATTAAATAACATAAAATTAAATAAAGAAAATAGAACAAAAATGATACAAATATAAAATAATAAAAAAAATTTAAATGAAATGAAATAAAATGTAATTAAAAATATAAAATAAAACAAAACAGAAATAATAAAATAAATTCCTTTGAATTAAATTTTGAGTTATGATGTTTCTGATCATTTATTAAAATTCTTAAATCAAGAAACTGTCAATTGAACATGTATTAAAATTAAGGGATTTAATGCTTAAAACAAGAAATGACTCAATATTTAAAATAATTAAAATAAACCTCATAATAAAACAATAAATTCTGACCCCATCACTGACAGATTTTAATAATCTTCTAAGACCTAATACATGAAGTAAAGAAGCAATAATGAAGTGTTTTGTCTGTTTGGAATGGTTGATGATTGATTATTGATGATTGATTATTGATGATGACATAAAGCTGATATATTATAGATCTGAAAAACCCACCTCTTCTGAGAGTGAAACACAGTATCGATGGCCGACTGACTGAAACACAAACAACAGGCCAACAAGCGTCTCAATCCAGATTATTTTACACTCAAAACAGGATTTCTGCTGCCTGTTCAAACTACTGAGATGTAGGAAGCTAAATTATCATATGCATTTGTTGATATGGCAAAACGTGTCTTTTTCACCAAGAAGGCTCAAACAGATTCCAAAGGCAGATACTGATAGGATCAGGGTCTGGTTAATATGGGTGTGGACTTTGAGGGTTTTACGATGTGGTCATATGTTGATTGGTTGCTCTGGGGTCTATCTTCTCTGGCTCTATTGCCATCAGGCGTTTACTGTTCTTTGTCTCTCTCTCTCTCTCTCCCTCCCTCTCTCTTTCTCAGGTAACTTTATTTTACATTTAGACTGGGCACAATTAATATAATATGTTTTTATCAGTTCATGATTTATCATTTTTATGCAGTTATTTGTAACTAATTCAGTTGTAACCATCACAAGTTATTGTCATTAAATCATTTCATTTTCAAGTATTTGTGAAGTACTTTTGATTTAACATCCACACTAATGCCGAGTTCAGACTGCATGATTTTTAAAGTAGTCGTGTCACAGATGTTTTCACACTGCATGACTATCTGGGCTAGGGTTCTGTCAGTGCTGTGTTTACACTGCTAGATGCATCGGCGACAGGGGGTTTCACACTGGATGACTTTAAAATAGAAAGAATCGCCGACAACTTTGTCCAAACAAAGCCTCTCAACCAAAATCACTTGATATTAACTACATGACCAGAAAGAAGTCTTTAATGATGTTGAAAATGTAGATATTTGCTCACCTGGGTTTAAAGGAAATTAGTAATTTCTGCTCAACTTTTTTTTCGACCCGGTTGTGGATTTGCTTAGTTGACACATCAAACAGACACAGTGCTCCTGGCAAATTTCTGCTAGTTTTTCCTCCATTTCTTGGGTCCAAAAAACTGAAAATGAGCACTTTTAGCTTCTCCCCCAGCCTCCCGCTGGCCTGCAGATACCCACACTAGTGGATGCTGCTCGCTGATAAGCTGTAAGTGATCGCCGATGTTATTTTCACTCAAAATTCATTTCACACGGCATGATTTGAATCGACCACAACTCCAGATATTTAGCATGCCAAATATATCACAGGCATCGGCAACTCATCAGCGATTCTTTCAGATCACACCTTTGATAGTTCACACTGTGTGATTGTCACTCGCATATCACTCGCCTGTGATTTCAGGCATTTGTTGGCGATTTCTCAAAACCTGTCAGCGAGTCAAAATTGGAGTTAAAGATGCAGCAAGTAAGTTTGACACCCAGTGGTTGAACCAGATTGAGAACAGGAGCGAGTGATTTAGGCCCAATCCCAATTCTACCCCTTAGCCCTTCCCCTTACCCCCACCCCTCGTTTTGCGCGTTCACGCCAAGGGGTAGGGGTGTCCCAATTCTCTATAGCTTAAAGGGGTAGGGCTAAGGGGAAGGGGTGAATAGCCCTTCGAACGAAGATTTTTCTGGACCACACTTGAAACCAAGGGGTAAGAAAATTTCCCAGAATGCACCAACCACAACGGCAGCATAGCTGCACACGTAAGTAAGGAGATGCACAAATTAGTATTTTTTGTCATTATTACAATTTTTTACGACAAACAAACATATGTTTGAATATATCCCTAACCGCGTTCGTGTTTTACGGTCATGCTTAAAAAAAACGCTAGAAAAAAAAAACACTAAATTTGGCGATCTATAATCACTAATCATAACTCCTGTACAGCAGTCCTACAACATTCTCAAACACCCTGTCAGAAAAGTCTAGTGGCTGAGAAAGAGCTTTTTACAGTGTCTGCTATAATGTTAATGTTGTTTTTGTGTGTTTACAGATGAATATTGCCATGGTGTAAATGCACAGTATAGTTATGATCTTATTGCCACATTAGATCATCATGATAAAATAATATCTGCCTTCAGTGATTTCCTGAACATAAACACCAAAAAACAACACAACTGGAATAACTACAGCAGTCGCCATCGTCTGATCTCATATGAAGCAAGAGATGGTGATGACGTATGATGACGTGTGCAGGTGCTGTAGTGCTGTCCCCATTCCTAGGGGTACATTTTGAAGCCCTTCCCCTTAACCCTCGGTTGTAAGGGCAAAGGTTAGGGGTACAAAAATAGAATTGAGATTGGGCCTTAAACTGTGCTCTAAATAAAAGCAAGACAAGTGACAGAGGGAATATTTTCCATATTAAAATGAGTTTTTGTCCTAACCAACACCTGGAATTGATATATTAGAAACGGCTTCTATTACTCACAGCTGAACAACAGAAACCTATGACAGATCAGCTCAGGTAAACCTTGTGTGCTTTATTCAGTGCTAAATGCTAACAATGTGAGTTTGAATGCCGTTTTACAGGACATTTATTGTCATATACTGAAAGCAGCAGCAGATAGTTCACCTCAGATCTGGAGAATACAATAAACCGTCTGAGATTGAACTTTAGAACTAAACACATATGAGTGATTCAGCATCTACATTTAATGATGTTAAAGAGGGTTAACATGTATTAAATAGATTATAAACCTTACCGCTTGGTGAGTGAGTGCATATCCTGTGTTCTGAATGGCTGTATTTACATTTCTGTCATGTTTCGTCTGGTGCAAACAGTTAAATAGCTCATTACTGTGTATCTCGTCATGAAGCGTGTTGTTAGGACACGCGGTTACAATGTGACCTGCTCACCTAATGTTTACGCTCGTAATATTTATATTATTTGCTGATTAATAACCTCATGTGGGACTGAATCTGTCTCATTTCGACATCTGATACTGTCCACTGACACTGTCGCATTTCACTCACGGATGCCTGCTTTCAGAGTCTTTCTGAATGAATGAATGAAATACGCTGTTTTCCAACAAGGCAACCCGGAGTGCTGAATTATAATTGGCTAAACTGGCATTGTGCAGGTTAAATTGACAAACAAAAACAGCGTTCTGGCACAGAAAAAACATTTTCAAAGCAGAATATCTGACTTTAGCATTGTTTTTCAATTAAACAAGCATGTTCACTTGGGATGTTTCTTAAATATCTGCACACATATTATGGTATTTTTATGCTTTAGAAGAGTCAAAAACTTACATACAGCACCTTTAAAATCATGCAGTCTGAACTCGGCATTAATTGCTCCATATTGCAATACAATACAATCACATCGTAGCAACGCTCTCGCACACTTTTAGCTATTAATGCTGCTCTTATTTCTGTTTTAAGATTGCAGAAGGATGGTTTGATGGTACCAAAACACTAATAACTTTTTAGTCATTCGGCAGAACTACCATCAGAACCGCTGTAGTAAAAACCCATCTTTACACAAACACAATTCTTCAGACTTTATTGGGCCAACTTGATTGTTTTATGCACTGTAAAAAAAAATATTTTTACTTAAAGTTTCTTGTTTTTAATAAAACATCTAAATGCTTAAAACAAGAAGCATAAATAATTAAAAATATAGTCTTGTTTTCAGAAATAATGAGTCAAAATTAAGTATTTTTTTTATTTAAAACAAGCTAAATAATTACAAATCTACTTACTCCTCCAAGTGTTATTAGAAGATAGAAATTTCCAACATACAGAATTGCATAAATTGAATTCCCTGACAAAGGCCCCTTTGGAAATTTGGTACAAAGAATTAAAGAATCCTAAAAGGGAAAAACAAGCTGAGATATTAAGATGGGTTGAACATGAGATTCAATTTAAACCAGTGAAACTAGATCTAAGATTTAAACGATGGAGTTTGCAAGGCATAACATCCTTCTGTCTCATCACTACTGATAATGAATTAGAAAGTTTTCAACAACTTTCATATAACTTAGATAAACAAGACTTTTTCCATTACCTTCAAGTTAGAGACCACTTCAATAAAAACACAAGAGACTTGGAAGACATAAAAACAACCCTAGTGCAGGTATTTGTAGATGCTAACAAGAAGAAGGTTAATAAAAAACTAGTATCGAAAATGTATTCCTGTCTGACATTAAGAAAAGAAACACTCAACAATGTTTATAAAACAGAAATGGGAAAAGGGAAGCCAATTTAATTATAACAAATGAGAAATGGTTAACTATTTGGGAAACACAGATGATCACAATTAATTCAGATTCATAGAGGGAATTTATTTGGATTCTTTATAATGCCTACAATAAAATACTTTCAAACTAGAGATAAATGCTGGAGAAAATGTGGAAATGTATTGGCTGATCATTTCCACATGTTCTTGTAATATTATACACACCTATTGGCAATATTTAAATAGAGATAAATGCACTAATGGTGTAATAAGGATAGACGCTTCAACGGAGTGAGGATCCTATGCAGGTCTTTATTAGTGGAGTGGTCAGACAAGCAGTGGTCAAAACAGGAACAAACAGACGTATATGGGCAAGTAATATGGGCGTAGTCGTAATAGCAGGCAGAAGGTCATAAGACAGGCGGCATACAGGGAATAACAAACAAAACAAAGCAAAGGTCTAAAACAAGGAAAGCAAGGCAAGGAGAAACAAGTCGCAATGTTCACTTATTCAGCTAGCAAGACAACAACAGTGTTTGTGTTGGTGCTCCTTATGTAGTGCATGGATCAGTCTTTGAGCAGCTTCAGCTGTGGGTTTGCAATCAGTGGTGACTTGCATCAGGTGTGTGTGTGTGTGTGTGGCATGACTGAATATGTAGTCCAAATACCAGCAGATTTGTAGTTCTATGTGAATGTGTGTGTGTTTACCAGTGATCTCTGTCTGTGATCGCTGGTGATCGTGACAAATGAGATTGAATCTGTAATTTTAAAACTATGTACCTGCGAATTTACTCTGCAGAAATACCAAAAAATGATGCATATCTTCTTAACACACGACTAATAACTAGCAAAAAGGCAATTACAAAGAAATGGCTCAAGGAAGATCCTTCATCTGTAGGCGAATGGTATGATATTGTTAAAGAGGTGTATGATATGGAAGTATTGACATTTTCCTTGAGAAAACATGCCTATAAAAGTTCTGCATGCTGGGGTAAAAGGTTGAGAAGAAATGTATTGTTTTAATTTGATTGTGGTGCTTTTACTTTCTATATATTTGGAGCCTGTTGATGTTTGATACGTCACCCTTCACAAAATTTGATATAGCAACTTTTTATCAACGATAGTCACCTTAGAATTATAAGGCTCTATCTGACATTTTTGTCAAAATTGAGTTATGTTCTTATTAAATGACAACTTATTTACAATATGGGATGCTTTTTTTATAAGTTGTTTACATTTTAAGACGTTTTATTAAAACAACTAATGTTACAGACATACTGTTTGCTATGGAATGCAAAAACTTTGAAGCTCAATATCTCAAAATCATTCAGAACGCAGACAGAACCTTATAATTCCAAGCTGATGAAATACGAATGTAAATTAGATTGTATTTGGTGACCCTTGACACTCTTATGTCTTTCCATGTTCCTTTAAAAATGTTTATTTTTAATTTGTTTTTTTTGGGGGGGGGTACGTAGTGGCGCAGTAGGTAGTGCTGTCGCTTCACAGCAGGAAGGTCGCTGGTTCGAGCCTCGGCTGGGTCAGTTGGCATTTCTGTGTGGAGTTTGCATTGTCTCCCTGCTTTCGCGTGGGTTTCCTCCAGGTGCTCCGGTTTCCCCCACAGTCCAAAGACATGTGGTACAGGTGAATTGGGTAGGCTAAATTGTTCGTAGTGTATGAGTGTGAATAAGAGTGTATGGATGTTTCGGTCACCCTTTACGGTAACACTTTACAACAAGGGTGCATTAGTTAACGTTAGTTAACGCATTAGTTAACATGAACTAATCATGAATAATGCATCTATTAAGCATTACTTAACCTTTGTTAATGCTAACTTAACATTTATTTATGTGTTAGTAAACATGATCTAACAGTAAACTACAACTTTGTTCAGCATTAATCTTTGTTAATGCTAGTTTACACATGTTCTAATGCATCTCTTTACATGAACAGAAGCTTAATTAGTTAATGTTTACTTACTTATACATATTAACGTATTTGTTAATGGATTACATAACTTCTTGTCTCGTCTTATTCTATCTCTAAGACTCTCCGTGTCCTGCTATCCAAACGAATAAGGAATTATTGATCTGATCAACTGGTCTCTGAACACGATTGACACCATCTTCTCGACGAGAAGTTTGGGCTCGGAAGAGCCCACTTATCCTGCCAGGACGTTTGCAGCTGGATACGTGATGGACGGGTGGGAGAAGTGGCGCGTCGTGTGCTTGGCTGCTTTGTCCCTAAAGGATATTAAAGATATCTACCTATTCAGAACTTTGATGACAGGGTTTCTGCTGATTGGGCTTATGCGGGGCCCTGGGGTATCGACGATTGATGAAAGCAGTCAGTGCTGCTCAAAACCCCACCAAGCTGGCCGGCTTGATTGAAACTATAATGGGCAGGTATGCTGCTAATCAGACTGCTGTATTAGACCGCAAATTGGAAAACATTAGGGTGAAATTAGCGGCTTTGTAACAAGATTTTGGCCAGGACTGGAGACCAGCGACGGACATTAAATATCTGTAAAATTGGCAGATATTGACCTAAATTTGAAATACTTTCTTCTCTTTCGGCTCCCAGTGTTTTTCCAGCCAGACGGCCTCGGCTGGAGAAAAACAACTTCTCCCGGATAGCAAGATAAAGAGATGCTCTTAAATTCCTGCTCCCTGTCAAGGACACCTGTTGGACTCTACAGGCTTACACACACAACTACAGATAGACTTTCACTACCTAACCCATTATCCCACGCCTTCGTGTGCTTTCATCCACTGGAGGGGGTAGGCGGGTCTGTGACCAGCGCCTCTATGGCCGCAGGAATCGACAGCTGCCTGCCCTTGGCGGACAATATCCACACCCCCTTTCCCATCCCCTGTTGCGATGTATGTCATGTTTATGTGTTTATGTGCTTGACTGCTGGGGCTTTTTTTACTCCCTGATCTCACACTGCTCTAACTTTTTTCGCCTCTCTTTCCTGAATTGTATCTTACTTCCTTTTTCTAAGTGCTACCTCCCGTTGACCTGTCTTTCCATTCACATTCATTCTTCCAATTTCACTATATGTCAGTGTATGTATGGAATTAAGACTCTTATTGTAAAGGGACTAAGCCAACAAGAAAATAAATGAATTAATGAATGAATTAATTAATTAATGTTTTGTTTTGAAAAAGGAAAATAATAATACAAATAAAAAATAAAAAATAAAAAAGCTAAATAATCTGCCAATGGGGGAAGTAAAACAATCTTGCCTTCAGTTTTAAATTATACATATTTATTAAATTATATATATATTAAATTAGATAAGTTTTTTAGCTTGTTTTAATTAAAAACTCACTTTATTTTGACTCATTATTCCTGAAAATAAAACAATAATCTATAACAACTCTATTTACACTTATACACTTTATTTAATTTATTTATAATCATTAAAGACACAACAAACATTTTATTATATTATAATGACAGATATAGCTGCATTTAGAGTAGTGTCATAAATACTTAATAGTGGTGGATTTCATTTTTCAATATACACATTAACACAATATACACTGGTTTATAAAAGTTAATCCACCAGTCATGATAGTATTTTTTTTATTAAATTGGTTATTTAATACCTGGTTAAGCTACTTTTAAAAGTAATAGATTATAATTTGAGACCTAAAGCAAAAGAAGCAAAACACAAGATTCTCACATTACTTTTAACTGACTTAAGATTGAAATGTATTACTTTTAAAAGAAACTTTACCCAACACTGAAAAACAAAATCTATATATACAAGGCAGTGCAGAATTATTAGGCAAATGAGTATTTTGAGCACATCATCCTCTTTATGCATGTTGTCTTACTACAAACTGTATAGGCTGGAAAGCCTACTACCAATTAAGCATATTAGGTGATGTGCATCTCTGTAATGAGAAGGGGTGTGGTCTAATGACATCAGCACCCTATATCAGGTGTGCATAATTATTAGGCAACTTCCTTTCCTTTGGCAAAATGGGTCAAAAGAAGGACTTGACAGGCTCCGAAAAGTCAAAAATAGTGAGATATCTTGCAGAGGGATGCAGCACTCTTAAAATTGCCAAGCTTCTGAAGCGTGATCATCCAACAATCAAGCGTTTCATTCAAAATAGTCAACAGAGTCGCAAGAAGCATGTGGAAAAACCAAGGCACAAAATAACTGCCCATGAACTGAGAAAAGTCAAGCGTGCAGCTGCCAAGATGCCACTTGCCACCAGTTTTGCCATATTTCAGAGCTGCAACATCACTGGAGTGCCCAAAAGCACAAGGTGTGCAATACTCAGAGACATGGCCAAGGTAAGAAAGGCTGAAAAGCGACCACCACTGAACAAGACACACAAGCTAAAACGTCAAGACTGGGCCAAGAAATATCTCAAGACTGATTTTTCTAAGGTTTTATGGACTGATGAAATGAGAGTGAGTTTTGATGGGCCAGATGGATGGGCCCGTGGCTGGATCGGTAAAGGGCAGAGAGCTCCAGTCCGACTCAGACGCCAGCAAGGTGGAGGTGGAGTACTGGTTTGGGCTGGTATCATCAAAGATGAGCTTGTGGGGCCTTTTCGGGTTGAGGATGGAGTCAAGCTCAACTCCCAGTCCTACTGCCAGTTTCTGGAAGACACCTTCTTCAAAGCAGTGGTACAGGAAGAAGTCTGCATCCTTCAAGAAAAACATGATTTTCATGCAGGACAATGCTCCATCACACGCGTCCAAGTACTCCACAGCGTGGTTGGCAAGAAAGGGTCTAAAAGAAGAAAAACTAATGACATGGCCTCCTTGTTCACCTGATCTGAACCCCATAGAGAACCTGTGGTCCATCATCAAATGTGAGATTTACAAGGAGGGAAAACAGTACACCTCTCTGAACAGTGTCTGGGAGGCTGTGGTTGCTGCTGCACGCAATGTTGATGGTGAACAGATCAAAACACTGACAGAATCCATGGATGGCAGGCTTTTGAGTGTCCTTGCACAGAAAGGTGGCTATATTGCTCACTGATTTGTTTTTGTTTTGTTTTTGAATGTCAGAAATGTATATTTGTGAATGTTGAGATGTTATATTGGTTTCACTGGTAAAAATAAATCATTGAAATGGGTATATATTTGTTTTTTGTTAAGTTGCCTAATAATTATGCACAGTAATAGTCACCTGCACACACAGATATCCTCCTAAAATAGCTCAAACTAAAAGCAAACTAAAATCTACTTCCAAAAATATTCAGCTTTGATATTAATGAGTTATTTGGCTTGATTGAGAACATGGTTGTTGCTCAATAATAAAATTAATCCTCAAAAATACAACTTGCCTAATAATTCTGCACTCCTGTATATAATCTAATATTAAAATAATGTACTGTCACTATTGATAAACTAAATGTCCTCTTTGAATTAAAATATTAATAATGTTTTACTAGACGACTGAGACGACTTACTAGACGACTGAGACGGACTGAAGTGACTCTGTGCTGTTTCTCACTGTTCAGCACATCCTGATCTGAATGTGTGGACATGTTAAAATGTGATTACAAAAATATGCATGTAGATTCACACACTAATGATGTGTGTGTGGTGATTAGCCCTGCACACACACACACACACACACACACACACACACACACAGACACACACTCACACACACAGATGACAGTGTTTCCCAGAAATCCAGAATCACATGACGATCTGCAGGGTTTATTCCTGCTCTTTCAGTTCACTCTCTCACTTCTGTTCTGCATGTCTCTCACCCACACTTGCCTCTCTCACCCAATTCTATGATTCTATAAAATGTGTAGCAAACGCCGAAGGGCCAGTCTGTCACATCTGAGAGGTTGTGAGTGCCGACATGTGGTTGTAGAGCAGAACTTATAAAGAAAGTGTTCAGGTGAATGTGGCATACACATTTGTGTCTGTCATTTTGTATGTGTGAATGACATTTTACAAATGCATAACGATTAACCTGCAACCACATTCAGAGCACAGTTGTGTTGATTATTGTGTGTGTGCAAATCCTGTGTGTGAGCTGCGAGTCTATATTTCAACCTACACACACAAATGTTATTATCACAAGATCTCATAGTTAGATTTCCAAGGTACTGATTTACCTTCATATCTGCCCAGCTCTGTGCCCAAGGTTCCCACCACACCCTTTGAGCAGCTAGTGAACCTGCAAGTGCTGCCTGCGGAGAAAGCAGACCCAGCCCTTCACTGAGATGTCTTGTCTGCGCACTGCGCTTATGTGGCCGCACTCAAAGTATTCTCCTCTGAGCAGCTCTTCTTCTGTTACGGCCGTCAAATGGGAAGTGTCGTATTAAAGCAGAGGTTGGCCCACTGGATAGTTGATGCCCTAGCATATCAGTGCCAGGGCGAGCTGCGTCCCCAGGGGGTGAGAGCACACTCATAAGGAGCTTTGCCTCGTGTTTGACATTAGTATGCGGCACCTCTCTTTCAGATTCTGCAGAGCTGCAGGCTGGGCAACACCTAACACATTTGTGAGTGTGGCGAGGGGGCATAACCGAGAGCCGTGGGAACGAAATGAGGCCTACCGCAGATGAGAAACACCTGTGGCGCAAACCAGCCTCGAATCCCATGGAAGGAGCTCTGGACTATAAGAGGAGGAACAATGGCAGAGGAGGACGAGAGGGGCCCGGACATATTGTTTTACTTTTGCTTTCAGTTTGACGGCAGTCTCTGTGAGGAGCTGCCGTCCATTTGTTGTATTTTATCATAAATTTCTTTTTTTAACTTTGTCGGTTCTCTGCCTCCTTCTTTTGTGAACTTCATTACAGTGGTGCCGAAACCCGGGAGAAGGAGGGACACGTTGTCCAGTTGCCCTCGCCACTGAGAGGAAGGCAAAGTGCTGAAGGGAGCCATCCCAAAGAGGCCAGGGGAGTCACCGCGATCCTCCATGATGCCAAAGCCTGCTTCCGTACACCGGAGCGGGAGCGGAGCAGGAGACCAGGAATGCCACCAGCATGGAAAACCGGCACAAGACACCAGAAGACGAACAAGAGTATAGATTCCTCCACAGGGCTCCTAACATGTCGTCAGATCTCTCAGCTGGTATAGGACCGAGTGGCAGAGTGTCTGGAGAACAGAGCCCCAATTTTATTTTGCCTCTCTCCCCTCTCTCAGTCTACTCTCTCTTTCCTTCTCCTTTTCTCTCAACCCGTCTCATAGGTCCGGACATAGTTTTACTTTTGCTTTCAGTTTGACAGCAGTCTCCGTGAACAGCTGCCGTCCGTTTGTTGTATTTTTATCATTAAAAATTCTGTAAAACTTTGTCGGTTCTCTGCCTCCTTCTTCCCGGCAGCCATGAACTTCATTACAGTGAGATTTTATAATCTTCAGATGAAGCCGGTTTCCTCTTGATTATTAGGCAGTGCCAGTCAATCAGGAGGAAACTGAGCTCGGTGTCCAGAAACGCTTGCTGCACCATGCTACCCTAACCCAGAGATATGTGCGCTTATTCTGCTCTCTACCTGGCTAACCCTAGAGAGTTCCTCTGAGGCCGCTAGCACCCGACTCGCAGAGACCCATTACAATGTAGGTATGCCCACGTGCTGGTGATCAGTGCTATCTATACATGATCCATATGCATATCCACAATGTGTCCACAAAAGATCCCGTCTGTTAGCCAGTGTGCTTTCCCCCTTTCCAGGCGGACCTGCTAACCAGCTTTTCATCTGTAGGCTAGTCCATATGCACGTAATGTCACCGGGTCTCCCCATTGGGTAGCAGGTGGCCTCCGCAGTGTCCTTCCCTATTGGGACTGGCACGCTTCTCCAACAGACTGTTGTATTTCTAAGATCCGTCTACAGTTAGCTAGGTTAAATGAACTTACGACTCCCCCTACATTCTAAATATTCCCATATTCTGGTCTTTAAGTGGAGATGCTGGAAGGTTGTGCCTTTGGGGATGATTGTGCGCTCACGCTTTTGCTTGACAAACGTCTCACCAAACGCATGGCAGATTCAGCTGCTCTGCTGCTTTACATGCTCTTCCCCATAATGTCATACAGACACAACTCGAAGTTCCTGACCTGAAAGGACACTTCTTGGTTACTGTTGTAACCTTCATTCCCTGAAGGAGGGAATGGAGATGTTGTGTCTGATTGCCACAGTGTCTGGATCAGCAGCTGAAGGCTAGCCCTGCTTGGCTCCTCAGTGTTAAAGCATGGCGTGCTCTCCTTCAGGAGTTGCCTTTGTCTCGCTCTTCAGAGTGATTGGTCATCTGACGATATTTCATAATGTCATCCCAACATAAGCCTCATTCCCAGAAGAAAGGAATTGGGACGTTATGACAGTAACTGAGATGTTTTGATATTTGGTTGGGTAAAAACTGACCCGAAGGACAACGGCTGAACCCTAAATGTGTACAGTCTTCATGAAAATATGAAATCAATAACACTACTTCAGGTCACAACTCACAGTATTAACAAAGCATTAGCTTTAACACTATTAGCTTAATCATCTACTAATTAGATGTTTATTACAGTAATAGCTAGTAGGGTAGCTACTAATGAACAGTTCATATCTTAATAATACGAAGATAATAAGCCAGAAGTTAATAGCATGAATCGTGAGCTAAACTAAAGGGTTATCTTTGTTTCTGCTGCTCAAATGGGGCCTGTGTCAATTTTGACTTCCAAGTCAGCAGGTGAGAAAAGTTACAGTTAACCAGGTCACTAGTTTTACTGTTGCCTTTATACAGTCTTTTACAACTGAAATTGCTGCAGTTTTTTTTTTTTACAGGGAAACTGAACACACACTTACGAACATACACTTATGAACACTTATGAACACACACTTACGAACACACACTTACTTTCCATTGTTGAGGATGACAGTGCAGTTGGGCCAGCAGTCATGGTTCACCAAACACAGATTTGGAAATAACCCCACGCCGACAGCCTGCAGGCCGCGCTGATCACTCACCATGAACCCGTTACAGTTGATCTGACACACAGAAAGAGCACAAAATATATAAATCTTGTTAGGAGATTGCATGAAATGACATGACTATGGAGACTCCTGTCACTGTTTAAGCAAATGCACTTGTCTAATCATCCCATCTCAATGTTTTTGTTTTTCAAATACCATGCAGTACTATTTTGGACACTGACGTACCACCCCGAGGATGTGTGAGACGCTGTCCACTGTGTGCGGTTTGCTGTTTCGAGGCCAGTAGTCCAGAAAGTTGTGGATGTCCACCTTAAAGTCCTTCAGGTCGTCTTCTGAGATGTCGCAGATGTGATCCTCCAGATCCTCTAGAGTCGTCAGCTGATTATCGGACACCACACTACCCTGCTTATCCATGCGCCACAGGATACGGGCCGCCAGGCTACACACACACACACACACACACACACACACACACACACACACACACA
>CAIGQZ010032336.1:1168263-1180895 GCA_903798205.1 Danio tinwini
TTATCTAAAGAGTCTGCCTAATCATGGCCTATCTAATCATGGCTTTGCAATACAAAAAATGTGGTTATAATGAAAGTCAATGGGGCAAAAACGGCTGCCAACATAACCAAAGAGGAGTCAATCTGAACAACACACAAGAGTTAAATGGCGGTTGGTGAACATGTCCTAAAACTATTGAACAACATCCACAAATTATAGTGTGCATGCATAAATACACTTACTATGTTACTAACGAAACCTTATTGTAAAGTGTGACCAAGTTGTCCTCTTACCTGCAGTGTGAGTGTGTGGGTGCATCTGCAGTAATGGCCCCTGCGGCAGCTGCTGGGGCCGAGTGACGCTCTGGTTCCCCAGTATGGGCAGTGTGGGCAGCGGGGTGGCCGGTGAGCAGGAGTTTGCCATGAAGAGCGTGGGCACACGCACCACCCTCCCTCGTGGCCCGCCGCTGTCCCGCCGTGGACCCTCCGACCGCAGCTGCAGCGCCGAGCGGCTCCACCCGCACCCATCCACATCTGAGGGCTCCAGCGACGAGAGAGGAGGCAGCAGCACCACCACTGACAGAGGTAAGGCTCTGCAAAATATGACAATATACAGCTGAAGTCACAATTATTAGCCCTCCTGTTAATTATTCGATCCTGAAGGTCTTTTGAAAGCAGGGTGTAAAGTAAAGTAAAAGTATAGATTATCACAGGGTATGATGCATATCTATAGGCACTGTATAAAATTTGATTTCTGTCATATGGCTCAGTCCTAGAGCGGGGACAGCTCAACATGGAGAGGGTTCCTGCTAACCTGGATGCTCTGGAGGGAACTGCAGCAGGCCGGCGGGACGGGCACAGATCCGGCAGAGGAGTGTCTCTGGATGCTTGCGGTAATGTTGTGGGTCACGGAGCAGAGAAGAACCATGATGGTGCAGCACCGCTGAAAAGCAGAGATGGAAACATCAGCAAAAGAGACGGTCGCACACCTCCCAAAATACTCACCGTCTCTGGAAAACTGGAGCAGGTACCTTCTCTCACATCTACAGCTTTATTTTAATGATCTAAGTGCAAAGTCTAAAGGGCATGGTGCAAAAGTGGCGGATATGAATACACTTTTGCTATTTTAAGGGTGGAAAAAATGTCTAAAATTGCCCTAACCCATAATGCAAAAATCACTTTTCATATGGTGTTGTGTGGCAGCAGTGTGTAAATATAACCAGCCTCCAGGGGCGATTTTAGGATTTTCATTTTAGGGGGGTTCAGCTCCTTATAAGGTAAAAAAAGATATATAATAATAATAAATAAACATATATAAATATATATATATATATATATATATATATATATATATATATATACAGTGTGTCACAAAAGTGAGTACACCCCTCACAATTCTGCAAATATTTATTTATATCTTTTCAAAGGACAACATAGGACAAATGACAAATAGCTGAACCACTGGCAACAAAAGTGAGGACACCCCTATGAAAAAGATTGAAATGTTTTTTGTGTGGGTGTTTTTGTGTGTGGCCACCATCATTTTCCAGCACAGCTTTAATTCTCATGGGCATAGAGTTGACCAGAGCTTCACAGGTTGCCACTGGAATTCTCTTCCACTCCTCCAACACAACATCACGAAGGTGGTGGACATTTGACACCTTGTGCTCCTCCACCTTCCTTTTCAGGATAGCCCCGAGGTGTTCTATGGGGTTTAGGTCTGGAGACATGCTTGGCCAGTCCATCTATTTACCTTGAGCCTCTTTAGCAAGCCAGTGGTCATCTTGGAGGTGTGTTTGGGGTCATTATCATGCTGGAACACTGCTTTGCGGCCCAGTTTTCAGAGGGACGAGATCATGCTCTGCTTTATTATGTCACAGTACATGTTAGAATTCATGTTTCCCTCAATGAAACAGCTCCCCAATGCCCGCAGCACTCATGCAGCCCCACATCATGACACTCCCACCACCATGTTTAACGGTAGGCAAGTCACACTTGTCTTTGTACTCTTCACCTGATTGCCGCCACAAACGCTTGACACCATCTGAACCAAAAATGTTTGTCTTGGTCTTATCAGACCACAGGACATGGTTCCAGTAATCCTGGTCCTTAGTTTGCATGTCTGCAGCAAATTGCTTGCGAGCTTTCTTGTGCATCTTGAGGCTTCCTTCTAGGACGACAACCATGCAGACCAATTTGATGCAGTGTGCGGCGTACGGTCTGAGCACTGACAGGCTGACCTCCCATCCCCTCAATCTCTGCAGCAATGCTGGAAGCACTCATCCGTCTGTTTTTCAACGGCAGTCTTTGAATATGATGCTGAGAACGTGCAGTCAGCTTCTTTAGCCGACCATAGCGAGGCCTGTTCTGAGAAGAACCTGTCCTCTTAAAGCGCTGGATGGTCTTGGCCACTGTGCTGCAACATGTTTTTAGAGTGTTGGCTATCTTCTTATAGCTTAGGCCATCTTTATGCAAAGCAACAATTCGTTTTTCAGGTTTTCTAACTCACCTGCTATCTGGTGACACCTGAGACTGTGTAACAATGAGACTCATGACACAGGGGAAGGAAAATGACTAATTGTGCTCAATTTGTAATGTTTTTCTTAGGGGTGTACTCACTTTTGTTGCCAGGGGTTCAGCTATTATTGGCTGTATTTTTTGTTTTTTTTGAGGGAACAATAACTTAACACTGCTAAACGAACTTTACTGACTATTTTTCATTGTGTCAAAAAGTTATTTCTGCAGTGTTGTCCTATGAAAAGATATAAATAAATATTTGCAAAAATGTGAGGGGTGTACTCACTTTTGTGACATATTGTATATATGTATGTATATATATTTAAAGCCTAATATTACACTTATAAGTAGTAATTTAATAGTAATACACTTAAAATGTATGATTAAAGGGCACCTATGGTGAAAAATCTACTTTTCAGGCTGTTTAGACAGACATATGTGTATGTATGGTGTATAGAGCGTCATATTGGGGTGATATAAACACACCCAGTGCTTTTTTTTTCAATTTAACAACATAAAAACGGTGGAGCAATTGGAGCAGTTTTGAGACCGACCGCAACTTAACGTAGGAGTGCGGTCCCCCCGCCCACCGAATTGATTGACAGCTGCATATTAACATGTTTCCGTAGTAACGTTTGTAATCCTATCAACAAGACAGGACGTGCGCAAAGCAACCGAAAATAAAAGATCTGTTTAGTTTGCTAGGATCATCAATCATCATCAAATGTGAGTTTCACAAGTTTAAAACGTTTTAAAACAGAGCATGTTAATGAATTACAGCCATTTACTTCAGCTTTACTTCACCAGCACCGCCGCGTGTCAGAACAATAATAAAAGACGCTTCAATCCCAATTTGTGGACATTAAATCAGGTTTATTGTGTACATCAACATAACAGATATCCATACAGCAGTGGATATTAACATGTATCCTGACACATTTGCGTGCAGACAGTGCAAAGCTAATGTGTGTGTGTCCGCGCTGTGCGTCTGTGTCTGTGTGTGTGTTGTTATGACATTGTGTGTGACACATCGTTGTAACTCCACAGCAAATGCATCAAATACTTATTGGTAAAGTTCTTACTGTAACATTTCTCACAGACGTTATGTGAGATCTGCTTCCTTCATGTCTGTCAGTTGTATGAGGCAGCCGAGGGAGGAGATAAGGCATGTTGACAGGCACGTGAGAACGGTGGGCAGGGAGGACTAGCCTTAAAGGTGCAGTACACAAAAACAGCAAAAAGCTGTTGAGTGCTATAAAATACAAACTAGTAAAAGCTATAATAAACAATCTGATGGGTGTTTTTAGCTGAAACTTTACAGACACTTTCTGCAGACACAAAAGAAAAAAAAGGGTAACCTAGGTGCCCTTTAATATGGGTTTTATTCTAGTATTCCACTGTATTACATAGACAGGCACAGCCATTTGAGTTCTAAATAAGTTAAATTGTCACGATTTATGGTAGGGAAAAGGAGCGAGGACTCAAGTGCAGAAATAATTTAGGTATTTATTAATAATAAAATAAAACGAACAGCAAAATAAACAACCCCAAGGGGGAAAACATTGACAAAACATACAAAAACACTTTACTAGGCAGGCTGGCAGGGATCGGGACTGGAACACACAAGACAAGGAAACAAACGACGATGAGGAACTGGCACAGGACAGCAGACATGAGGAGAATATAAGCAGAAGTAAATTAACACACAAACAGGTGAACATGATAAACTAAAAATGGGTTAACAAGGAGGGTATGACTAGACAATAGACGGGAGAGCACATGACACAAAGAGACAACACAAGCCATGTGCTCACATAAAACGGTACAAGAACACGCAGCCAAGGAGAGAACTCAATAACCATGTGTTCACAATGAACGGACAAGACTGAAGCACGCGGCCAGAATGTAAACACAGAGCCACGTGCTTGAACACAAACATAGACACAAGACACAAGCACACGATAATTTAAAACACCTTACCGTGAGCTCACACATAAGCAACGCGCATGTTTCATCTCAGCCCCAACCGAAACTAAAACCAACCAGACTGACACTGAGAATGAAACAGCGCGATGCCTACAGAACTAAACACAAACACGAGTACAAGAGTGCGCTCGTCTCAAGCACGCACAGGCCATACGCGTCTGCATCAAGCAGGATGGTCTGCACGCACTTACGACGGCACGCACACAGAGACGCACACAATGACAGAAAACAAGTGCTCGACCCGAGAAAACTCAAGCCAAGCACAACAGGGCATGACAAGACAGAGCTAGTGTCCGGACTCTGCCACCAAAGCAAGAATTTACAAGACCAGAGTGGCAGAACCCTGACACTTATAGGCTCGACCCACCTGTTTACTGTAGTAAAAACCACTTTCTACTGTATATTCAAGTGCATTTTTTGTTTCATGTATTAAATAAATAACCTGCCATTTTTCTAAATCACATACATATAAATATATATATTTAAACTGAGAGGCTAATTTCACATATTACACAATCTGAATGATAATAATAAACAAGAAGTATGTTTTTTAATACTAGGCAACACTTGATGTTTTTTCTGTCAGTGGCAGTTAAAATGAGTACATTCTCTAAGTGGTTCTGTCACTGTTTAATCCTTTCTGTGCAAGACTGCAGGGTATAGTTCATGCCACACGAGCTGTGAAGTGTTTAATATTAGTAGTTCATTTTAAAATAAAAATAGTGAAATGTTCATTAAGAGTTACATTTTTCACTGGAGGAAACAGCTGTGCTGATGAGGTGAACGCTGAGAAAACTGAGAGGGGTCTGGCTGCAGACTCGGTGCAGTGCAATCTGAGCTGCATCCAATGCTTTTTAATGCGCTCACCTAACCCCACCCCTAACCCTACCCCTCACAGTGACGTCACTAGCTCCATTGAGTGCATTGTGTCTGAGATTGCATCTCTGAGTGATGCAATCTCAGCTTGCATCATAAAGGCTGCATCCAGATACTATTGAGAAAACCCGACTGCTCCTCTGTGACATTAGGATACAGCTGATACAAGGTTATCTATATCAAAGAACTGCAAATAAGCAGATATTATAACAGTTTATCAATAAACACACACCTCGTTCTCTCAGTCCACGGCTGTGCTTTCCTGATCAAAAGAAAATCAAAAGACGGGATGGAGCCGAATTCTGCCGCCGTTTTCTCATCAAATTTAAAGTGGACTGAGGCGATAATTTAGTGTACAGTTCATGAGCTAATCGCAAAAGTTTTAGGGGGGCTGAGTATAAATATAGGGGGGCTACAGCCACCCTAAAATAGGCCTAGCAATGCCCATGCCTAATAGTAAAACCTAATGATCTCTATTTTTGCTTGTCTATGAAATGCTTCTTGATTTAAGAAGTTTTAGATATTTGGACTAGAAACAAGACAAAAATATCTATGTACAGGTGCTTCCACACTTTCCGCACCCGGGTTTGTTTGACGTCAGAGTTTGGTATGTTTAGCTAGTGTGAACAATGTCTAGAGTCCACCTGAATAAGATGGTCTGGGCCCGGTTTTTTAAAAGTAATCCACTAGGATTTTGGATAGCGGATTGAATCAAATCTTGAAAATGGGTTTTTCAAAAGAAAAAACGGATTACATAATCGGATCACGTAATCCAATCTTGGTTTTGATCCGGATTTTTCAGACCCTTTTTGTAGGATTTGCATCACTTTGATCCAAAAAATCTGGATTCAACTGATCCCATCAAAAGGGTGGATTCAGCGTGGATTTCATGCCCAAAATGTAATAAAAACTTTAAAAATGTATCAAATAATCCTATATTTGGATCATGCAGCAGTATCTTACAAGAGATCCTATTTATTCATAAGGTTTTAATAGTATTTGTTTATCCATCAGGTGAGCTTTAACGTATTCAGCATTTCTGTATAGGCCTACAGCAAAGTAGAGAGTTTGGCCTCATAAAATAATCCCCCAAACAGCTGTCAAAATTGACCAAAAACAATACATTTAATTCTGTCACTAATTAATATATATATACTCATCACAATGGAAAATATTTTAGTTTTTAGAATATTTATTAGTGATGTATGCAATGATAACAGAATAACAAAAATAATGCAAAGAATGTCAATCACTGATTATTAAAATCACTTTCAGCAATTGCAAAAAGAGACTGAAAGGGCAGAAGCACAGCTTCATCTGGCAGAGGAACAACTGACTCTGACCAAACTGCAGCAAACCAAGGCCAGACTTGAGATTTGCCCCTTCTTAAGGTTACGCTCAGACAAGCTGATCTCTCCACATCAGATGAAACTATTGTGAAGTTTTTGGCATTAAGTTTTTTTGTATTCAATACATTTATATTTGAAACTTTTTTTAGTTTTTAGTTTTTTATTAAATGTGTGTGTTTTCATTTCCAATAAAAATAAAGTTATATTGACCCCACACTGGCTATTTTACTTGTTGCTCTTTAAATATCTATAGTTCTACATTGTGATTTCCTATCCTGTTTGAGCACTGCTTATCCATATTTAGTGATCCTAAAAAGTTCCTAACTGGATCAGATTGATCCAATCCGATGTTGCTTTGAAAAAACTGGCTCAAAAAGTAAGCTGGATTACGTGATCACGGATGGCAAAAACAGGATTACTAAATCCGGATCAATTTTATCCGGATTAAACCTTTTGAAAAACCGGGTCCAGGAGTATGGTCTGGGCAAACTCTGGTCTAGTTCACTTCTGATACGAATGCAGTCATGTTAAATAACAGAAGTCACCGCTAACCGTACAACAAACAGTTGACAAAGACAACAGTGTGTGTCTTTGTATCACCTAACATTACCTTGGTGACAAGCAGGACTGAGCCACTGCAAACACATTGATAATAGCCCCTTTCACACAGTGATAGCGGTAAATATCCGGAAAATTACCCGAACTACTTTACCAGTGAATCCATATGTGTGCTGTTCACACAGGCACAAACGTTCAGACGTTCTGGACCAATTATGAGCTCTAAATGGCCGCGCTTGTATTAAATATGAATGGGGTCAGTCTTGTTCTTGATGGTTTCACTTTTGTTTAAAACTTTAGCATTCATGTAGCTGCTTTTGTCCCAGAGATGGACGAAATAACTACTGTAGGAAAAATCCGCTAACGTTACCATATGGCAGAGGCATTAACCGCAGCTAAAAACAGCTTTGTTTACACATTTGACATTTGCATGATGGATATTGTGAATAACATCTATGAACAGATATGGAGGAACACTTTCGCATATCGAGATTGTGAGGTACTTTTTAAAACGAAAGACTCCCGGTGTTGTAGGCTACTCAAATCGGACTCACAGGATCGCTCCTTCACATGCACACGTGTCCTGCAAGTATCCCCACAGCGGTTTTACATAAGCATTTTATCAGTCTTTTTTCCACAGTTAGCACTAAGAAGGAGGATATAAATATTATCTGACTAACAGGTAACATCTAAATGTGTCTGGAGAAGGATTTAAAGGTGCAGTATGTAAGTTTGACACCCAGTGGTTGAACTAGGTACTACATTCCTGGATCAAAACAAACGCAAGCGCAGGTTGCCAGATTAAGGAGTGAGTCTGACGATCGAGCCTAAAGGCAGATTTAGGTTATGTTCTAAAAAAAAACAAAAGCACGCAATAGAAGAAATGTTTTCAATATTAAAAGGTGTTTTTGTCCTAACCAGCACCTCAAACTGATATATTAGATACAGCTTTTATTTCTCAACAGAAAACTGACAATGATCAGCTCAGGTACACCTCATGTGCTTTATTCAGTGCTAAATGCTAATAATGTGAGTTTGAATGGCATTTCACATGACGTTTATTGTCGTACTACTAAAAGCAGCAGCAAATAGTTCATCACAGATCTGGACAATAAAATTAACTGATTGAAATTGAGCTTCAGAACTGTGACTCCAAACCAACACATATCAGTGATTCAGCATCTACATTTAATGATGTTAAAGCGGTTTAATGTGTATTAATATTGATTATAAACCTTACCATGTTGCTGGAGTGCAGTGAGTGCACTATTCTGTGCTTCTGAATGGTTGTATTTACATTTTTGTCATGTTTCGTCTGGTGCAAACAGCCAAATTGCTCATCACTGCGTATCTCAGCACGTAGTGTGTTGTTAAGACCTGCTCACCTAATGTTTACACTCGTAATATTTATTCATTCATTAATTTTCTTTTCGGTTTAGTCCCTTAATTAATCCGGGGTCGCCACAGTGGAATCGCCAACTTATCCAGCACGTTTTTACGCAGCGGATGCCCTTCCAGCCGCAACCCATCAGTGGGAGACATTCCCACACACTCATTCACACACTACGGACAATTTAGCCTACCCAATTTATCTGTACCGCATGTCTTTGTACTGTGGGGGAAACCGGAGCACCCGGAGGAAACCCACGCGAACACGGGGAGAACATGCAAACTCCACACAGAAACGCTAACTGACCCAGTCGAGGCTCGAACCAGCGACCTTCTTGCTGTGAGGCGACAGCACTACCTACTGCGCCACTGCGTCGCTTCGTAATATTTATATTATATGCTAATTAATAACCACCTCATGTGGAATCCTGAATCTGCCTCTCATTTCGAAGTCTGCTACTGTCCACCGGAGGTTGCATTTTGGTCGCAGACACGCACGTTGAGAGCCTCTGCTGAATGAATGATTGAAATATGCTGTTTTCCAGCAAGGCAACTCGGGGTGCTGAAATATAATTGGTTAACTGGAATTGGGTGGGTTAAATGGCTAAAACAAAGACAGACGCTCCGGCACGAAAAACACATGTTCAAAGTAAAATATCTGACTTCAGCATTGTCTTTCAGATAAACAAGAATGTTTCTGAAATATCTGCACACATATTATGGTGTTTTTATGCTTTTGAAGAGTCTAAAACTGACATACAGCACCTTTACAGCCATTTATTTTCATAAACAGCGTGAATGCAAATTCGTCTGATTGGTCAGAGGAGACGTCCACATCAGTGCGTTATAATCGTGAACGCGCTCTTTCCGGCAATTTTCCTTCTGCGTTCATACAGAGGAGCGTTACGCAAATTACTGGTAATGTTACAACTTCTCTTTCTGGAAAATTGCAGGAACGAATTTATGTTGGGTTGTTTTTTTCAAAAAGGGCCTGTTCACACATGATGAGAAAAAATCTATGTGTGAAAGGGCCTACTGTCTGTTTGTCTCCTCCAAAAACAACTTCTGCAGACATCACGTTATGTTCTGAACGTCTTTAATATTTTTGCAGCAGATAGACGCAAGTCGCTCTCTGTGTGTTACCAAAAGATTCAGTAAAAGTAGTTTCAGGGTTCTTACACCTTTTCCAACTTCAAATTCCAGCACTTTAAGCACTTTCAATGTGTGTTTTATGCTTTTCCAGCACCTAACAACCACGGTAAATCATGTTTACTGTATGTATGCTATTTGTACTTTCTCACATTTAAATCCATTGTTCTATTTAAAAAAAACACAATATGACATTTCAACTTAAAGTGTCGAAAATTTAGCTTACAGTCAGATTGTGTTTGGATGTAGTTCCAAACTTTCATGACCAGTCATTAATGAGATTTCATGTGCATCGCTATTCAAATTCATGTAACAAATAAAATCCTTATGAGTCTGAGAATATTCAACAATTTGCACTCGCACAAATGCTGCCAAATATATTTTGAGCTTGCATAGATAAAATTTCGGGCGCATATGCAACCAAACTGGTCGCAATTTCGAGCCCTGCTATTTCAAATTCAAGCAGGTTTAAGCACTTTGTCCAAAATCCAAGCACTTTTCTAACCTTGGAAACACTATATTAAAAATCAAGCATTTTCCAGGATTTCCAGCACCCATACGAACCCTGTAGTTTTTGAAAATGCATTACTTTTGAGACTGATCTGGCTCCATATTAAGTGGTCTTCTTTAAACCCTTTTCTTTTTCCCCCATATAGAACACCTCTGCTCTGGTCCGACCGTCCGCCTTCAAACCTGTGGTGCCCAAGAGTTTTCACTCCATGCAGAATTTGGTTGGTCAGTCTGGTCGCTCTGCTGGATCAGGCGGAGGCTCGGACGCCCCGCAGTCGCTCTGTGAGCAGGACAGTCCTGAGCGAGACCCTTCAGGGGGAAACGACGGCCAGGGCGGCATGTCTGACTCCGGACGCAACTCTCTGACCAGCCTGCCCACGTATGCAGGTCCCAGTTTGGGCTACGGCCCTGCTCAGGCCCTCGGGCCCCTCAGTGCCTCCACCAGCCACATCAACAGACTGAGCTCTGCTGCCGCCCCGCTGGAGAAAGGGGAAAAACCCAAATATCAGAACGGGCTGAGCGTGTCTGACAGTGGGCAGTCGTCCTCTGGGAAGAGCTGCTTATCGTATCACAGACTCTGCCATCTGACAGAGCCCAGCGCAACCGTCCAGCCCTCGCCCTCCACCGATGACATCATTCAGGACCTGGAGGACCGGCTGTGGGAGAAGGAGCAGGAGGTCAGATTTTTTTAGTTTCTAATCATAATAGTTTTAATAACTCATTTCTTTTCTCTTTGCCATGATGACGTTACAAAATATCTAGTCAAATATTATTCAAGATGCTAGTATTTAGCTTAAAGACTGGAGCTCTGCACAAGAAGTTTAGCAAGACGAAATAGTTGTGCTCAACTGAGCCTGGTTTCTCTCAAGTTTTTTTCCCCCTTCACTTTTGTCAATTGGTGAAGTTTGTTGCTCACCACTGGCTCGCTTGGTTGGGACTTGTCGAGCTGTGCATGGATGGATTTGCTCTTCAGTGTTTGGACTTTCAGCAGTGACCAGACTGAACTGAACTAAACTGAGCTTCAACTCTGAAAACTGGACTGACACGCTTTTAATTTACAAGAACTTCTATGTTAAGCTGCTTTGACAAAATTTACATTGTAAAAGCGCTATAGAAATAAAGATGAAATTGAAATTAAAGTGACATTTAAAGTCTTAACAAGGTAATTAGGCAAGTTAGGATAATTAGGCAAGTCATTGGATAACAGTGGTTTGTTCTGTAGAGAATCTAAGAGCGTACTCACACTATGCTATCCGAACCGTGCCCAGGCCCGTTTCATGGATCGTTTGAGTAGTGTGAGTGCTCTGAATCAGGCTCAGGCACAGTTCAGTTGGCCGGTCCTGGGTTGGAAGAGGTGTGCCAAAGCGCTGTTCACTTGGGCTTTGGTGCGGTACGCTTGTAGTTGCAATGATGCAAGGGTGCTCAGGCCCGAATGTAATGTAAGTGCAGGCCATCAGGGAAAACGAGAGGGGGAACAAGCGTGCTTCAGCCCGGTTCAAGGGAACTGTACATATTGTGAGTACGCCCTAAACAAAGTATTGCTTGAAGCATTGTTTATACTTCTGCATCAAGTGATCGGCATGACTGATGGCGCAAACCTCGCGCGTATCCATGCATTTATACTTCTGCACGCTGTTTCTTTTTCTCTGCAATACACTTCAGAAACACTAGCTGGCAGTAGGTGTTTATGTTCCTCTGTGTCGAGTTTCTTCACTGGTGTTTTGTTTTTTCTAAACACTTCCTTAAATGTACAAGTGGCTCAAATTTGCTCATTTTGAGGCGGGAACCGGCGGACGTGCAACAACTTTAATCATGAGATAAACACAAAACAACAGTGTCCATCCAGAGCTCCTTCAAGGGACTCCACACTTGTAAACACTCGCTGTATCGGGCGCCCACACTCGTCAGCGCTACCAAGCCGATCAATCACAGAGCTTGCGCTACTCGTACACGTTACATATTTTGAGAGGTGCCGACGGCGAGGGGCTATTCGTCCACGTGTAGGCTGTGCCGTAGCATACGCGTGAGCTTGACACAGAAGTATAAATCAGCCTTAAGGGGGGCTAATAATATTGACCTTAAAATGTTTAAATAATAAATGATCATAAAAACAGCGTTTATACTAGCCAAAATAAATCAGATAAGATTTTCTCCAGAAGAAAAAAAAAGATAGGAAATACTGTGAAGAATTCCTGAATCTGTCTCACATCATTTGGAAAGAAAGAAAAAAAACACATGAGGTTCAAAAATTCTGACTTCAACTTTACATCACTCTCAGAAAAAAAGGTTGAAAATCAGTCACTGTCAAGAGTAGGGCTGT
>CAIGQZ010032336.1:1195895-1207452 GCA_903798205.1 Danio tinwini
ACACACACACACTTTGATTTACTTCGATTTTTTGTCTTGTTTCTAGTTCAAATATCTAAAAACTCTGAAATCAAGAAGCATTTTTTAGACAAACCAAAAATATTGTCATGTTTTCCGAAATAATGAGTCAAAATCAAACGTGTTTTTCTTAAAACAGGTGTTTTCCTAAACAATAGTGAGGAGTCGTTCTTGAACGATTTGTTAATTTTAAACGAATCTTTTATATGACTTGAGAACGATGAGTCCTTTCGGTAAGTGATTCGCTCATGCGCACGTGCACATTTGAGCAGGTGGAGCAGAAGATTAGTTCCCTTTTCTAGTCTTCTATTCCAGTGCTTCCCAAAGTGGGGGTTAGGACCCCCTGGGGGGGGTCGCGGGACAATAAGGGGGGGTTGCTTGGTGATTTCCAAAAATCTAATTAATTTTAATAAACTATTAGAATGACCATATTTTATCCATAACCTCCTGAAGAACAAAATGAATAGTAATATTGTTAACATGTTATAATTAAACATTGAAAAACAACATGCAAATAAAATCTATCAGCCTTTTGATTTTTTTGCGACTCCTGGGGTGATTAAGTTATATTAAAGACACAGAAGTAGCGTAAGATGCACATTGATTTTATGGCATCAGGTTACACTTTGACACTTTTACGGGACTCACGTACATCAATAAATACAGGCCACAAATGAACATGGTGAGTGGCGTTCTTCAAAAGTAAATAATGAATAGACTTGGGCTTTTTGGTATGCGTGCGCCATTGTGTGCAAGGTTTATATATTTATTGCCACCTCAGAGAATATTGGGGGTCGCGAGTCACTGGCATTGTTATTTTAGACATCGGGGGCTGAAAAGTTTGGGAACCATTGGTCTATCGGGTTTGAGTCATTCGTTTATCAGGTGAAAGACAGAAGCCAGTCATATGCATTTAGAGCCAGAAAAAGATTTGATCTGTTCATCTCTCGAGTCTTCTGGTTTGAGTCATCTCTTTTTACATGCTGTCACGTGATGAACGAACGACTCAAAATCCAGAGGACTCGAGAGGTGAACTAATGATGGCTCCTTCGGCTCAGAGTGTGTGCATTGGTCAAGCTTATATGGGACTGTCAGTGTGATGTGAACAAACCCCTCAACATTGAAGACCTGTCAGAAGAGCTGAGCTGACAATATAACAGACAAAAGACCAGGTAAACAATAAATGATTATTTTCTCTTTCTTATAGCATTCTAAGTATGGCTTGTTTGTAGTGTGGTCAACGTTTTGGGCTAGTTGTAGATGAGTTTGAAATGTTATATAATATATAATATAAAATAAATACTACATAGATACTATGAAATAAAAAGTATACAGTGCATCTGGAAAGTATTAATAGCGCTTCACTTTTTCTACATTTGTTTATGTTACAGCCTTATTCCAAAATGGATTAAATTAATTTATTTCCTCAAGGCTGGGGAAGGTTAGAGAAACATTTCTGCTGCTCTGAAAGTTCCAATGAGCACAGCGGCCTCCATCATCCGGAAGTGGAAGATGTTTGGAACCACCAGAACTCTAAGATGAGTGATCGGGGGAGAGGGGCCTTAGTCAGGGAGGTGATCAATAACCCGATGGTCACTCTATCTGAACTCCAGCTTTCTTCTGTGGAGAGAGGAGAACCTTACAGAAGGACAACCATCTGTGCAGCAATCCCCCAATCAGGCCTGTATGATAGAGTGGCCAGACTGAAGACACTCCCCGTTTGTAATTTACCAAAAGGCATCTGATGGACTCTCAGAAACTAAACTTTCTGGTCTAATGAGACTCAAATTGAACTCTTTGGAGTGAACACCAGGCGTTACATTTGGAGGAAACCAGGCAGCGCTCATCACCAGGCTAATAGCATCACTACAGTGAAGCATGGTGGTGGCAGCATCATGCTGTGGGGATGTTTTTCAGCAGCAGGAACTGGAAGACTAGTCAGGATAGAGGGAAAGATGAATGCAGCAATGTACAGAGACATCCTGAATGAAGACCTGCTTCAGAGTGCTCTTGACCTCAGACTGGGGCGACGCTTCAACTTCCAGCAGGACAATGACCCAAAGCACACCGCCTAAATATCAATAGAGTGGCTTCACAACAACTCTGTGAATGTCCTAGAGTGGCCCAGCCAGGGCCCATACCTAAATCCTATTGAACGTCTCTGGTGAGACCTGAAAATGGCTGTACACCATCACTTCCCATCTAACCTGATAGAGCTTGAGAAGTACTGTAAAGGGGAATGGGCAAAAACTCCCAAAGACAGGTGAGCTGAGCTTGTGGCATCATATTCAGAAAGACTTGAGGCTGTAATTGAGCCAGAGGAGCATCAACAAAGTGTTGAGCAAAGGCTGTGAATACTGATGCACATGTGATTTATCAGCTTTTTATTTTGAATAAATTTGCAGCAATTTCAAAAACTCTTTTTCCACATTGTCATTATGGGGGATTGTGTGTAGAATGCTGAGGAAATAAATGAATGTAATCCAAGACTGTAACATAAACAAATGTGGAAAAAGTGAAGTGCTATGACTTTTTGTGGATGTACTGTATAGATATACAATATTTTAGGCAAATTAAACTAAATGAATGAAAAGACTCGAAAAAAGATTTGTTTATCTCATTGAACGAAACTCAAAGGTCAGAGTATGTAAAATTATCTAAACTTCCCATCACTAAAGCAAAACAATCTTACTTACTTACTTACCCCACTGGCAGATTATTCTGCTTGTTTTAAGAAAAACACTTAATTTTGATGCTTTACAGAGTCAAAGACTTTTTAAAATGTCTAGAAAATGTTTCTTAAGAGGTTTTAGATATTTGCAGTAGAAACAAGACGAAACTCCAAGTAAGAAGAGCATTGTTTGCGGTGTATTGCTGGTGATGTAACACTTAAAGTGATTTGATTAGATTTTTGATTTAATTACTTTGCATTAAACATAGCTACTGTTATCTGTCTTATGGACCATTTTCACAAGACTGCTAATATGCCGCGTTTAATGGTCATCAGCACCTTAAATTCTTAAAAAAAAGTTTATAATATTTAGATTTAATTTATTATTAATAATAATAATAATAATAATAATAATAATAATAATAATAATAATAATAATAATAATAAATAAATGTTTTCCCAGTAATGTGTTGCAGCTGGTAGGGCATCCACTGCATAAAACATGTGCTGGATAAGTTGGCGGTTCATTCCGCAGTGGCGACCACAGATTAATAAAGGGACTAAGCAGAAAAGAAAATGAATGAATGAATAAATGTTATTTACAATGCACTTTTCTCAGTAAAACATATGTACATTTATATGTATTTATGTAAATCTGACAATAATGTTAATAATAGCAGTAAATCTGATATTATTCTCTCTTCTGGCTGCTGTTATCATTCATTCATTCAATCATTCATTTTCTTTTCGGCTAAGTCCCTTCATTAATCTGGGGTCACCACAGCGGAATGAACTGCCAGCTTATCCAGAATTTGTTTTTTATGCAGCGGATGCCCTTCCAGCTAGAACCCATCACTGGGAAACATTCATACACACTCAATCACACTCGTACACTACGGTCAATTTAGCATACCCAATTCACCTATAATCACATGTCTTTGGACATGTGGGGGAAACCGGAGCCACACCAACACGGGAAGAACATGCAAACTCCACACAGAAACGCCAACTGACCCAGCCGAGGCTCAAACCAGTGACCTTCTTGCTGTGAGGCGAATGTGTTCTGCCGTTATCAGTCTCACACTATTATTTTCCTCTTTTAACACCATTCTGGATTTTTCTGTTATTATTTCAGCAAATAGGAATGTAAATAAATGATTTGTTGTACTTTCCCATTCACTGCGCTCTCAGTTTACCAACTATGATGACTTCCGCTGTGAACAAACACACAAACGAGTCCATTGTACTCTGCATTTGTGCGTTTGCAGGGGTCAATGTTGTTATATAATACAGACAATACAGAAATGAGGGATGACATGAGGGTATTAAATGACAGAATATGGATTGCAAGTGCTCACAATTTATAATTAGTGATCAAATCTCTGTTTCGTTTTGTTGATATGTGATGCAAATATTTGTAGCTTGAAACGGATGGAAATATGACCGTTTGTGTTGCATGCCTATGGAGATCACAGTGTAGCCACCATTACGGCTCATTGTTTTTTACCTGCCAACCTCCACACAGGTCATGTGACTGAAAACTATTAATAGTTATAGACACTTACGACCTAATAACGCCATCCATAATGACTAAATCGCTGAGGAATATCCACAAAATAAATGTAAACTTTGCTGTACTGTAGCTCTGACAGGGGCATGAGTGAAAAACAGCACAATATCAATTGCAAGTGCTCACAATTTACAGTTAGCGACCATATCTGTTTCATTCTGTTGATATGTGAACCAAATATTTGTAGCTTGAAACAGATGGAAATGTGACTGTTTTCAGGCTGTCTGCAGGTTTCTAAGAGTTATATTTAAGACTTTTTAATACACACCAAAAGAAATTAAAGACCAAATGTATAGTATTATAGTATATAATATAGTATATAGTATTATAGTTTATTGCACAACTAATTAATTAAAGTACCAGTGTTTATTTTATTGGGTTTCATTTTTTCATTCTGGTCTGGCACTCTAGGCAAACGATGATCATGCCGCCCTCAACCCAAAAGTAAAAAAACTGAAGTGACCGGTTCATGTAGTGAAGGGGTTGGTGGGGTCGTGGACACGAAAGTGAGGACTTGTGGGGTGGGGTCACTTAGGTCGCCTCTATGGACATGCCGGTGGTTCTACTGCATTTTTAAGAACTTTGAAATGCAGATTTAAGACTTTTTAAGACTAATTAAGGCCTTTTTAAGACTAATTTAAGACTATTTAAGACTAATTAAGGCATTTTAAAGCATAATTTAAGAAGTTATAAGACTAATTAAGGCCTTTTTAAGACTAATTTAAGACTTTTTAAGACTAATTAAGACCTTTTTAAGATTAATTTAAGACTTCTTAAGACTAATTAAGGCATTTTTAAGACTAATTTAAGACTATTTAAGACTAATTAAGGCCTTTTTAAGACTAATTTAAGACTATTTAAGACTAATTAAGGCCTTTTTTAAGACTTTATAAGACTAATTAAGGCCTTTTTAAGACTTATTTAAGACTTTTTAAGACTAATTAAGGCCTTTTTAAGACTAATTTAAGACTTTTTAAGGATCTCCATTACGGCTCATTGGTTTTTTGTCTGCTAGGTCTTAACAAAGATCAATGGTGTATATGCACAGGGGCTTTTCATTTCTAGTCAGCCAGCCCAAGAGCTTCCGGTGAACTGCTGAGCCATTACAAAATCGTCACGTTTATGGTCTGATTTCTTTAAACATTGATCTTCACTACCTGATTGATATATGATATAAAGTGGGTCTCAGACCGGACAAGAAGCACGGCATTAAAATACATCCCATGTCATGTCTTTGGAATATGTAAATGTATTTTACCCCAGCTTTTTGAATGAAGTTTCTGCACTAGCCTGCTGCTCGTGATGGCGCTCTTTCATCTTGTTTTACACTTGAACGAAAAATTTATTGCTTAAGTCTGATTAACTCATTGTATTTCAGTTACATTACAACATCAATGCTGTAAAAGAAACCGCATGAAAATGAAAATCTTCACATAAACCTTTCACCGGAAGTTTATCTTTGGATGAAAAAACTAGCTGTGCACAGAGCCCATATTTATCTCTCAGTAATGTGCATTTGTGCGTCCGCAGGTGTCGATGTTGCGTGATAAGCTGGTGGTGTTCGAGTCTGAGGTTGTGGGTCTGAAACGGGCTCTGAATGAGCTGAGCTGCAGAAGTGATCACACTGGGGTTCTGAGCTCCATCAGCGGCAGCAGCAGCTTACCTTGGGCGGGACTGCACTCACCCCGAACACCTGAACCCTTATCCGTGCTCGGCTCCACGGTCGAAACCTTCCTCAGCCTGCAGAGCGACGAAGCCAAAGCACAGCGGCAGGAGGCGGGAGAGCTGCGACGTCAGCTAGAGCGGCTGCAGGGCGAGCTACACCTGGAGAAACAGCAGAGAGAGAGGCAGGCGCTCACCTTTGCGCAGGAGAGACACACCTGGCAGGACGAGAAGGAGCGTGTGCTGAAATATCAGGCGCAACTGCAGCTCAGTTATGTAGAGACGCTGCAGAGAAACCAGGCGCTGGAGGAACGCGTCGGACAGCTCGGAGCCAAAATGGCGCCTGGATCACCACCGCCCATCAGCCTCTCCATCCCCGTCCCGGTGACCGTCACTCTGTCGCAAGGTTATTTATTTATTTTTTACATTTATTTAAAGCCCACATGAAATCAAAACTAACCATATATGATTTTGTTAGCTCACATTGCTAGTTTTGGTGAATGATTCATCTCTGCATGTCATTAAGAAAAATAAGTTTGCCCCTGTAATCATTAATTGAAATCTGAAAATGTACTTCCTGTTTGTTTTCAGTTAAATTCTCAGATTAGGTCTGACTGAGGTATTAGGCGTGGCTAGCACACACCCCATTCACATGGGGCTTCAGCGTCAACGCTTGACAGAGGGCGTGTCTGAAGCTGGGGCTGACGCGATCGTCATAGCAGCGTCAGCCAATGAAATTAGTCAGCAATAGGCCACTGTTTGAGCTGGTGCATTTGCATACAGTGATCTGATTGGCTGACGCTTCCGTCAGCACTTGAAAAGTTGAGCAAGTCCCAACTTCTGCAGCGAGCAACGCCTCTGAAGCGGCGCCGACAGATCCACAATGCAGTTCGACAACGCCTGACGTCACCCATTCAAAGTGAATGAGAAGCGTTGAAGCTGACACCCCATGTGAATGGGGCATTAAAGGTGCAGTATGTAAGTTTGACACCCAGTGGTTGAACTAGGTATTGCACTCCTGGATCAAAACAAACGCAAGCGCGGGTTGCCAGATTGAGTACAGGAGCAAGTAACTTAAACTGTGTTCTAAATATAAGCAACGACACACGATAGAGGGAATATTCTCCATATTAAAAAAAGGGTTTTGGTTCTAATCAACACCTCAAATTGATATATTAGAAACGGCTTCTATTACTCACAGCTGAACAACAGAAACCTATGACAGATCAGCTCAGGTAAACCTCGTGTGCTTTATTTAGTGCTAAATGCTAACAATGTGAGTCTGAATGGCATTTTACAGGACATTTATTGCCATTTACTGAAAGCAGCAGCAGATAGTTCAGCTCAGATCTGGAGAATATAAACAGTCTGAGATTGAACTTTAGAACTAAACACATATGAGTGATTCAGCATCTACATTTAATGATGTTAAAGAGGGTTAACATGTATTAAATAGATTATAAACCTTACCGTTTGGTGAGTGAGTGCATATTCTGTGCTTCTGAATGTCTGTATTTACATTTCTGTCGAGTTTCGTCTGCTGCAAACAGTTAAACTGCTCATCACTGCGTATCTCATCATGAAGCGTGTTGTTAGGACACACGGTTACAATGAGACCTGCTCACCTAATGTTTACTCTCGTAATATTTATATTATTTGATAATGAATAACCTCATGTGGAACTGAATCTGTCTCATTTCGACGTCTGATCTTGTACACCGGAGGTTGCATTTTCGGTCATGGACGCATGCTTTCATAGCCTCTCTGAATGAATGAATCAACCCGGAGTGCTGAACTATAATTGGCTAAACTGGCATTGTGCAGGTTAAATTTACCTAAACAAAGACAGCGTTCCGGCACGGAAAAAACATTTTTAAAGCAGAATATCTGACTTCAGCATTGTTTTTCAGTTAAACAAGCATGTTCACTTGGGATGTTTCTTAAATATCTGCACACATATTATGGTATTTTTACAGCACCTTTAACCACGCCCCTCCAACTGTCAGCACTATAACAATAAACAGTAATGGTGAGAAGGAGGAGTCTGTTAGGTTGTAATAACTCTCCATAACCCTTTTCCCCATCTCTCTGAATGACCCGCCTACTTTACTACTTCCAATCA
The DNA here is from genome assembly GCA_903798205.1 of Danio tinwini. Taxonomy (NCBI): domain Eukaryota; kingdom Metazoa; phylum Chordata; class Actinopteri; order Cypriniformes; family Danionidae; genus Danio; species Danio tinwini. The sequence continues at coordinate 1,203,939 of CAIGQZ010032336.1, forward strand.
GCTCACAGTAGCAAAAACAAGCCACGCCCACTTTACTCATTTAGTATTCAGTTTCTCTTGAAACTAACCAAAATTAACTCCAAATTATCCAAAAAAATTATAGGTGGGCATAGATTTTTTTTATCTAGAATAATCCCACTGTAATCTCGAAATTAATCTAGATTAAAATGGCTCAGTTGAATTCTGCTGAAGGCATTCAGAATATGTGTGCTGCCCAAATAATGACTAAAGTAAGTCTTTGAGAACGGGTTTCTCCAGCCAGGTGGAGCATTAGACCAGGGGCTCATCTCCTGTTTCCAAAATGCATCACAAACTGCTTGAGGAACTGTTCTACTATGATTATTGGTGATGAAAATAAATGATGTTCAATAAGATGTGCTTGTGTTTACTCACTGTTTATTCAGTTAAACATCAATGTTGAGCTGTAGGCCTACATAAGCTCCAAATGCCTACGTTATGCTCCAAAGACACCCAGAACTCATTAGGAGAATAAGCACAACCCTGTCAAGCCTGGTTTATACTCGACGCATCCGCTAGTTTGCTTGAGTGTGCGCAACAAATGTGACGTCATCGCAGTGTTAGTGGAAGTTTGCTTTGGGTGCGCGCAACATCATTCCGGCTGGCGGTGTGCACGGCATTTTTTGTGACTCGGGCGAACAGTGCGTGCGGCGCCGCGTTTGATTTGAGTTGAAATGAAACACTTTGAAAAGATTGTACACACATCTTTAAGATCCATGATCATAGAGATAACCAGATAAACAATAATTCTTGGCTAGAAATTGCAACAGTCGTGGGAAAGGAGGAAAGTTTTTGTTAAAAGGTTTGGAAAAACCTGAGGGATAAGTTTGTTAAAGCCAAAAGAGGCCAAGGCAAAAGTGGAGACTCGGGTACACAATTACAGAAATATGTTTTCCTTCATTTTTTTTTGCTTTTATTCTTGCCATAAAAAAAAAAAAAAAATATATATATATATATATATATATATATATATATATATATATGTAGAGCAGCCCATGTTTTGTTGTCATTATTATTTTAATAAACTTTATTAGGTAAAACTGTCTGAGATATGAACAAAAGTGATGCTTCAAATTTGATAAAAAAAAATCTTGAATGGTTATAAAAATCCTTACAATATTACAATTTAATTATTAGGTAAAAAATATTGAATATTAATGATTCGGAAACGTTCTACTTCTCTGTTTATCTGTCTGATTGTATGGTCAGTTCCTTTTGACCACCCCCTGTCATTTTAAAGAATATCACAACGGTGAACGCGTCAAGTATAAAAGCCTCGTCCGTTTCGCAAGGTGAATGCGCAGTCAGCGGAGGTGCGTGATGTGGCACCAGGCGAAAGTATAAATCCAGCTTCAGACCATCCGTCCTTTAAATAGCAAAAGTGGATTCGGACATGCCCTTAATGCTTTTGCACCATGAGCTTTAGACTTTGCGCTTAGTTCTGGGTGTGTTTTGAGCATAACCTGCATTAAACCAATCAGAGTCTCGTCTCTTATTCCCTTTAAGAGTCAATTGTGTCGCTCCATAGTGCATTTGCTATTTACATAGCGGATTTTATAAGTGTAAAAACGAAACGCTTCACTAGCGAGAAAACAGTTAAACAGAGCATCTGCAGCGCGAGGATAAAGAACGAGCCTCCTCCATTCAGCCTCTTTACTTTTACTCTTTACTCCTTTACTCTGGTGGAGTAAGGAAACGGTGGAAACTCACTCCACTGAACACATCCATTAGCCCACATATTTAATCTCCTTTGTTAAGCTCAAAGATTTGTGTCTAAACTATTTCTAAATTCAGTTCTAATCTCCAGCAGAGGAATAAATGAACAATAATAATGAAGTGTGGTCAAACAACTGAGTTATATCCAAACACACGTCCTGTTCTTATGCCCCATATGGTGATGCAGACGTCTCCAAAACCCCACAGCTGGACAAATGTACACTTGCTTTAATTCAAACAAATATAAATATAATATAATATAATAATAATAATAACATTATAATAGGGCTGGACAATATTTCTATATCAATATATATCGCGATAGATTTTTTTTCAATAACGGTGATATGATTTTTGAACCCATTTCCAGTATTTCGATATAAATTTGCATATATATATTTTATTATATACATAAGATCTTATACATGTATCACTGGTCACTGAAGGATTTTCAGTACTCGGGCATCAGAAAGAGCATGATGTCACCTGCATGATGACGTACATCACAGACACACTGCCAGCGTTTAGCAGCACACAGTCTTTTACAGTCTATGGCAGCACACTAGTTGGTTAAGCTCCGTGACCGTCGCAGAAAGTTAGCTACAAAATGAGTGCCCTTAATGCAGATGTGAATGAACAAGCTTCCACAAGTAAGAATGCAGACGAAACAGTTGATATAAGAGAAGACTAATGCAGTGGTGTGGAAGTGGTTCGGCTTTTTAAGATCCGATAAACTTATAGTTTTGGTGCTCTGCAAATTGTGCCAGAGAGTGGAGCCAACTAGCAGCGAGAACGCATCAAATCTGTTTCACCATGTGAAGCAGATACTCCTGATAAAACATACTGAGAACAGAAGATGAGGCATCATAAAAGTTTAAGCCAACCTGTTGCCTCACCATCACCACCAGCCCACCTCCCCGTCACTGAAACCAGCGGTGTCAGAAGAGAAGGCAATGAAGCAAACACAGACGGCTATGAGGCACCGTGTAGGATTTATATTAGTGGTGGGCCAGTATCGGCGTTAACGCGAGACTCTTATAGCGCGATAAAAATATTGCCGTTAATCTTAAAGTTGGTTTGGGAGCTGGGTCTATACTATGCAAGCTATGATGACTTTCACCTTGATATTTTAGCGCAGATGTATACCTAGCCGGTGAGCCGTCTGACAAAATAGTGCCCTTCTGAATCAAATCAGCAGGATGCCTGACTTTAACTGCAGTTCAGCAGTTTCACTTTAACTCAAGAACATTTCATTTGTGCGCCGTGACAAACTTTGGTATTAGATGCTAATAATGAGTAAGGACTGGTGAGAGTGTTATGAAACTTAATAACGCACACCAAATAAGAAGAAATAAAACTTCCGCATTTTATGGTGTGTGTGTGTGTGTACGTGCGTGCGTGCGCGCGTGCCTGTGTGTGTGCGGTCCTTTACTGACAGCCGCCTGTGTGGATCTTGTCGGAAAATATGGCGAAAATCCTACATGACGGTAATAGTTTGTCAGTAATGCAGCTAATATCTGCATACTCCACGTCTTAACTCCATTTCTGTTTAGTTTAAGTATAACTTTAGTCGCATTAAGGTAATCAAAAATCGCTGTTTACTTGGTAGAGTCTTAATCAGAGTATTGTTTTAATCATATTAAAATCATATTAAAGTATTATTGCCCATGTAAACATACTCAATGCTTGACTCACCGTCAGGGCTCTGTGAACTTGCCTTTGCGAAGCAGCATTTTCTGTATGTATACGTACATCAAAGCAAGTATGAAATGGCTGTTTG
>CAIGQZ010032336.1:1229184-1244612 GCA_903798205.1 Danio tinwini
AAATAATTAGCTGATATATTAAAATGTTATATTTATGGATCACAATTGGAAACCTGAAATCTATTTTACACATTTATCCAAAATAATCATGTCATTAATATTTAGAGCAAAAATAACTTGTTTATATATTAAAGGTTCACAGTTTGCTCAAAATAGTCAGTAATTGACATCATGAATCTTTTTTTACACATTTAATCAAAAATAATTATGTAATTCATATTTAGAGCAAAAACAACTTGCTTATGTAATAAAAGTCTCCATTTATTGATCACAGTTTGATCAAAACACTCCACCTGAAATCTGTTTTACACATTTAGCCAAAATAATTATGTCATATTTAAAACTAAATAAATAATTAGGGCATATATTAAAAGTCTCTGTTTATGCATCACAATTTGCTCAAATAAATCCTAAACATCTATCATAATTAAATCATTTGACACATTTAACAACATAATAATTGACCGTGTAATAATTCTAAATAAAAATCACATTTAATACACGATCGCTCAATCTTCACAAGTATATTTTTCTTCCTCTAAAGCTTTAGTTCGGCCCTTGTGTTGTTCGTCCCTGTGCACTTTCGTCATGTTGTTGTGTTAAATAAAAGACTCAGTGATATCAAAAGACTGTCTTCTTTTCAGTGCTGTACAGGCGGAGGCCATGGTGTTCAATCTCTGCCTGCCACACTTTCAGACCTCCATTCACTGCAACAAGGTACATCGACTGCCATTCTGAAGGAAACCAATTCACTTACGCACTATAATGCAGTTTGACCTTATGATAAATAATCCCATTCATACTGCATTGTTACTATTCCACAAAATCACATGGACAAGAGCTGTTCAGAATGTCAGTACAGCTTTATTTATAGTTGCTGTATAGTGTTTGTTTGGTTTTACATTTATTTAAGAAGGGCAATGCTCACATATATAGATGCATAATGTAAATACGCCAGATTATAATGTAGCTAGGCCTTTCACCATATCTATTTTTTGTTGTAGGATATATTGCACCAAAATATATTGCGATAAACAATATTATTGTGATTTTATGCCACTCATTAATGCCAGAATTACAATATAATATCATCACAATGCAAGTACACTCTTAAAGAACACATCATATTTTATTCTTCAGAATATTTAATTTAATTATAGTCATTTGAACAGTTTAATAACGAGGCATTGGAGTCCGAATGTGAAAACACATATCCTAAATAAATAATAAATGTTAACAATAAAGTGCAAGATAACGGAAGTAACGGAAGTTGTGATATCTGCTACCCGATCTATTTATAGCTGTCAGACACCCACATGAAAAAATACTATAGTAATTTACAGTAAATACTACAGTGTTTTATTAGCCTTACTAACACCTCCAATAAAGATAGAGATGTTGCACAATCAGCTGAAGTGTTGCTATAATCGTTTTTTTAATGCATGGACGATATATATTGCATCACCATATATGATTGAGCTCATGTCCAAGTGTTGTGTAATAAGTACATATATTGATTATTTTGACAGAGCTAAATGTACCTTTGCTTTTTCCTTTTGTTTTTGGGAGAAATTTATGGAAACCCGTTCCTGCCTCTGAATAAGAAATAAAACAAAAAGATTTAATGTGATTTTTTTTTATCTCAGAATTGATTAATGCAAACTTGAATTTTCTGACTTTTTACTCAGAATTTTGAGATGAAAACAAAATTCTGAGAAATAAAGTCGCAATAATCTGTTTTATTTTTTTTATTTATAGCCAAGAACAGGCTTCCATAGAAAAGTACAGCAAACTTCTGATTTAATTTTTGCATGTCTTTACAAGCCTGTGTTATTTTGTATTGTGATATTTTCTTATTGCTAAAAATCAATGAACATTTATATATTTCATGAAACCCTAAAGGCATAGAATAGAAAAAAATAAAGCATATCGGAGGCAAAAGATATATAAATTAATGTACAATATAATAAGATGATTAAATAACAAATTATATATTTTTTATTTAAATGTAAACCTTTATGTTGTTTATCATGGTTTACACAAAATTCAAAGCGACTGTTTTAACACTGTATAAATAATAAAGTGATAAATTATGATACATGTTATGAAGTAATGAAAATAAAACATTGTGGCTCTTTTGAAACTTTTGTTAAATTATATATATACAGTTGAAGTCAGAATTATTAGCCCCCCCTGTTTATTTTTTCCCCCAATTTTTGTTTAACAGAAAGATTTCTTCAACACATTTCTAATCATAATAGCTTTAATAACTCATCTCTAATAACTGATTTATTTTATCTTTGTCATGATGACAGTAAATAATATTAGACTAGATATTCTTCAAGACACTTATATACAGCTTAAAGGCTTAACTAGGTTAACTAGGCAGGTTAGGGTAATTAGGCAAGTCATTTTATAGCGATGGTTTGTTCTGTCGACAATTGAGAAAAATATATATAGCCTAAAGGGGCTAATAATATTGACCTTAAATTGGGTTTAAAACAGCTTTTATTCTAGCCGAAATAAAACAAATAAGACTTTCTCCAGAAGAAAAAATATGATCAGACATACTGTGAAAATTTCCTTGCTCTGTTAAACATCAATTGGAAAATAATTAAGAAAAGAAAAAAAATTCATAGGGGGGCGAATAATTCTGACTTTAATATATCTCAGAGTATCTGCGGGGTCTTAAAATGTCGTAAATTTCAAAAACCAAATTTTAGGCCTTAAAAAGTCTTAAATCCACTGAAATACTGTGTTGTAGGCTTTAAATCATTTTAAACAGGTTTTTTGTCCATGTAAAACTATACTCAATCGGGCCAACACCCATCCAATCACTATATATACTCATCCAACAGTATAATTTCAATAAAAGTTTTAAGAAACATTTATTTATTAACTCTGTTTGCTTATTAATATGGTTTAATTATCTTCTGTACAATAATATTGGTTTTTAAGTTTTTTTTAAGGTTTTAACTTGGCCATTAAATAAATCTTTAGGGTTTACTTTTGTGTAAGTCTGAAATTTAATTCATTATGCTCTTAAAATGGTCTTTAAAAGGTCTTAAAAAGTCTTTAATTTGACTTGATGAATCCTGTAGAAACCCTGATATGTATATAATTTTGATGTCAGTGCAAATTAAACTGCAAATGAATAAGTATAAAACAGGCATATTCATTTTGTTTTATTAAAAAACACTTAACATATAACAATAGGCTAAACACATCACAGCATTCCTAAAACAGCATATATAGTATTAAAATAAAAAAAATACAATTAAATTTAACTAAATTTCACTGATACCAAAATAATAGTCATGTGAAACAAATCACACTCTCTCTATTTATTGTAAATTACTATAGTATATTTTCATGTGGGTGTCTGACAGCTGAAAGCAGATCTGGTAGCAGATATCACAGCTTCTGTTACTCACCTTGCACTTTATTGTTTACATTTATTAATATTTATTTAATTAGGATATGTGTTTTCACAATCAGATTCCAGTGCCTGGTTATTAAATTGTTAAAATGACTTTAATTAAATGAAATATTCATCAGAATTAAATATGATGTGTTCTTTGGAAGAGTGTACTGGAATTATGAGGATATTATATCATCATTCTGGCAGTATATAATTAGTTAGGGCTCTGCACAATATTAAAAAAATTTGACATTGCGATATGTTTTTCCCTGTGGTATATATTGCAATATAAACACAATTTCACCAGATGACCTAAATAGCTCTATTTAGAAAATATTTTATTAATTTAGATTGATTGGGATGATTTTTTATGGAACTAAAATATAAATATGTTTTTATGTCATTGATTATATGCATATTACAATCAAACTACAGCCATTAATAAACTAATTTGAGCAAATAGAAGTGAGTTAGTGCTTTATGGTTTTCTGGGGAGAGTCCAATAGTATTTAGTTGTAGAAATTGAATGATCAAATGTAAAACAACATTGCATAGTCTTCATCATATACATAACTTTAAAAAATAAATCTTTATTAAACTTCTTTATGTGCTTTTACTATAGTCACAAGCCTTAAAAACACATGCAGATGACAAACTTTCGTTCTACCATGGTCAAATTCTGTCGTGACTCCACAAATCAAATGTGTTTTGACCTGTGGTTTCTGGTCAACTATAATCCCAACTCAGCATTGCATGTCTTGCGATGTGACTATTGCGGACACACACATTGCGATATCGATGCTAAAACAATATATTGCACAGCCTTAGACCATTTTGAAGGATGTAAACAATAACAGTGGTCCTAACGTATTTCCTGTTTTACACATTTAATTTCCATAGCTCCTGAGAATCCTAAAAGGTCCACATATTGATAAATGTTATGACAGCTGTTTTAACGTTGAGCTATGATTAAATTGCCTTTTTTTACACTTATTAAAATAGTTTGACAACATGCAGGCAATGTTCATGGGCCAATGGCATCACCGCATTGAAATAGTCTATAATGAGTGTCATAAAATGGTCTTAAAATAACAATAATATTGTTTATCGCAATATATTTTGGTGCAATATATCCTGCAACAAAATATAGATATTGTGACGGGCATAAGGACAGCACTAATCTATCATCATGAAAAAAAAGAGCAGCTGAGGATTAAAGTTGTACACTTTGAAGGTGTTTTAAACTTTTTCCTTTCAGAAGCCTCTCAGCTTCTGCTGAATATACAGAGTTCAGCTCTGCTTTTGTGTTTCTGCTTCTCTTTGTGCTCTGGACGAGGGTCTTGAGTGCGTCTGAGCTGACCTTGCAATGTTCTGAAGCAGGAATACACATCTCTGACTGTGTTTATGTGGGTGTTTTTGTGTGTCTGTCCTGCTAACAGCTGTGTGCTGATGGCTACGACGTGTCCAACCTTCTCTCTGAGGATCTGAATGTTCGCCGGAGAGGATTTAAGCTGGAGTACTTCCTGCGGGCCCCCGTACACGTCACACTGAACTTCCAGGTGGAGATTATTGTCTATAACGTTAACGATATTAAAGGAAAACTTAGATTTTATTTTGTAAATTAACTCATTTTTTGAGCTTCCCAATAGTTTCTATCTATCCAGCCGATGTTTGGCCGTGCATCTAAAATAAAAATATATATAATCTAGTTCCAAATTAACAATATTATATATATGTAAGGGGTGGCACAGTGGCTCAGTGGTTAGCACTGTGGCCTCAGCAAAAAGGTCCCAGCTGGGTCAGTTGGCATTTCTGTGTGGAGTTTGCAGTTGAGTTGGAGTTTTTCTCCCCGTGTTGTCGTGGGTTTCCTCCGGGTAAATTCCCACAGGGGAATTGATGAACTAAATTAGCCATAGTGTGTGTGTAAATGAGTGTGTATGGGTGTTTCCCAGTACTGGGTTGCAGCTGAAAGGGCATGCGTTGCGTAAAACATATGCTTTGCATAAAACATATGATAGAATAGTTGGCAGTTCATTCCACTGTAGCGATCCCTGATAATTCAGAGAATAAGCGGTGTGTGTGTGTGTGTGTGGGGGGTGGGGGGTGGGGGGGTTGGTGATCGGTAAGTGAAGAGCGCTAGGGGGAGGGGGGATGTGCGAACGGTACAGGCCAGAGTCACGGTGGCAGGCCAGATTGACCGCCGGGAAATATCCCAGTGGTCCCTATGGCTAGTCCGCCCCTGATAGCAGGCCAAGTGTTGTAGACTCTTGTTGTCTATATGCACGTCCTGACCATCAGGCAGGGTCCCAAATAGCTGATTGACTTAGCACCTATGCATCTGAATTGGTAATATTATGTTGAAGAGATTAGGGCTAGGGAAATGCCGTTTACCTGGCTGACTCCAGTCTTTCATTTGCATGCCTTGTTTAGATTTGCCTCTACCTCTATAATAATAATAATAATAATAATAATAATTTTTTTTGTAATGCGCTTTTCTCAAGCTCAAAGCATTACAAGGCAAAAACAATATAACAGTAAAAACAATAAAATAGGACAATCTAACAATAAATAAGAGAACAATAGATCACAGATTAAAAACACTGCTGAAGAGGTGAGTCGTATGTATCACTGCCCCCTAAAATGTATTTAAATTAAGTGCAAAGTTGAAATAGCTTCGATTTTTCGATGATGGACACAGTATTGGCGAATTCTCATTAAAGGATTCTGCTTTGAAAATAGCTGAAAATTCTCCTGGTCTATATATTTTTTTCAATTCACAACAGTCTCAAACAGCACCTTGCTCAGAAATCGTAATCTACTCACATATGCTCTTTTGGTGTAACAACATGGGGTAGGATCCAAACGCAGCTTTATTAGAGTTCACAGGCAGGCTCGGGTCAAAACAGGAGCAGCAGGCGTGCACAGATAATCCAAAGAGTGAATAAAAACACATGCGAATGGGTTGAGGCAGGGGCAAACAATTAAAAAGATTAAACAAACAAAAACAAGGAATACACTTTGTGAAGTTCACTACAGGAAACAAGACTCAGCAATGTGCTTGAGTGACTGGAGGGTTTATGTAGTGTGTGTGTAAAGTCACACACACTAGTCTTGATAGTCAACAGCTGTGTGTAATCAGAAAGTGAACTGAAACTGCAAGGTGTGTGACTGCAGGGCATGATGGGATATGTAGTTCAGGTAAATGACAGGTTCTGCATCCCAATTCGCATACTTGTGTCCTAAAATGTAATTTTTTGTGAAGAAAACTTTTTTTGAGTGTGTAAAAGAAGAGTAAGGAAGCTTTGGAACAAATGGTTAAAGGTCCACGAAACCTCCGTCTCAGCAGGGTGTTTTTACACCTCTAGTTTGGAAAAAGTCAGGAAAGTGGGCGTGTCCAGCTCTGGGAGTGTGGGAGTGTCAGGGGAGGGAAAGAGGAAAGGATTTGCAAAGAAGGGAGTTTCCATTTGGGCACGCGCTGGCAAAATAAACACACATACGCAGGGGACAAAGACAGTGACTGTGTTTACATGGACATCAGTAATCCAATTATTTGCCAAATCATTAATTTGTCGACTTTAACTGCAGTTTGGCACTTTCACTTTTATTCAGGAACATTTCCTGCATGTCCCCCGTGAGAGGGCTGGAGAGTAGAGTTTTAATGAAGTGTTTGAAATCCTCTGCATTTCTTGGTAACTTAGATGCACTCAGTAGGTAGAGTCAGAAAGCCGTGTGTGTATAGACTATCCTGTCACAAAATGCGGTGAAAATCCTACACGACAGTAAGAGTCTGATTGTGGTGTTTACATGTTTACATTCGGAGAGCAGCATCTACAGCGGATCTTTCAGTCTATGATATTGTACTATAATATTGCAGTGATATTAACATGCTGTAAACTTAGTCACTTAATCATTTTGACTATGGTCTGTCTCTAAAAACTGAAAGAGCACTGCTGACAATACAAACTAACTTTACCATCTGAATGAACAAACAAAGAGCACTGATCACACACACTTACCAAATCTGTAGCAACAGGACAATCAACACATCCTGGAGCCGTGTCTTTATTAAAAGGAGACGAGCGGCAAATCTGGATTTCATCATTTCCAGATGTGAAAAGCTCTCAGGTAAAAATGTTCCTTACAAACGCATTTCTGTCGTGTGTACTGTAATCCACACATGAGTCCAACTGAGCTCTCATAGCGGGAAATAAAAACAAAACCTTTGTTGCAGCACATTAATAAACGCTATATTCCTATGGAATTAAAACTTTATTTTAATTCTATAGGACCTTTAATGTTAAAGAGCCCCTATTACACATTAAAAAGGGTCATATTTCTGTTTTATGGGTCTCCAACAATAGGCTGATCTGCATGCAAGGTCAAAAAACACGTTCATGGTCTTATAATATGCATTTATTTTTACCTAATTATCCCAGCGACTCTCATATGAATCGTTCAGCGATTCATTTGTTCCCAAACCCCTACTTAGCGTGAAGCTAATCTGCGCTGATTGGACGGATGACAGCCTGTTGCGATTGGTCAACAGTGTTCAGTGCGAGACAGTAAAATGCCCAGCATGGTTTATCAAGCCCCCAGGTCGCCAACATTGGTATAGGATCCGATCACAGCTGACGCCCGAAACAGGCTTCATAGTAAACTTCCTAACACCACAGTAAACAGTACCCGGTTCCCAACAGTGTTATTCAGACACTTCAGTGCTGAAAGCAGTGCAGTTAAACACCAGAATATTGCTCTATTCTTAACTATGACACACATTCAGTATTAATCCACACAGCAGCAAAAGCTGAACTATTCTGAACCTTGAGCGCTGCACGTGTGCAGGATCAGCTGACGGTGGCTATAGCAATGACAAACGGCAGTGGAACGAGCTCACGAAAGCATTTAAATCTGTAAACAAAGCAGCACGCGTCGCGTTTACAACGTGGCATTAGACGCGATATGAGAATATAAAGAGTTAACCAGATACAGTACAAGCGGTTACGAGTAACAAAACATGTAGATCATTTCTATTTGCAGTCATTGCTGTGGCACCTTTTGCGTGAAGAGTTATATGTTCTCAGGGTTTACCTGTACTCTGCTTTGCCCAACGATCACATCCCCAGCCGGGGGGTTGTAGCGTTCACCAGTGCTCCTCCTCTGTCCTCTGACAAGCTATCTCTGCAGGCTCCAATGGCGCCGCTCACCCTGAGCCTTCGTAAGCCTTTCCAGTGCTGCGCACCAGCTCGAAGCCCTATGCCTAATAAACTCCTTATTTTGCCCGCACCCCTGGTGTATTGTCTGTCCATTACAAAATGGAGGAAGAAACTAATCCATGAGCTGTGTTCCTGTCCAGCTCTGTCAAAGTCTCATACATCAGTAGTCTTTTCTGATTCTTCCTTTAACAAACGGCTGACGATTGTAAATGTGCAGATTTCTGAAACACTCCTTTTCCTCACACTTCCAATAATATCCAGGTAAGCACAGCGTCTTCATGACTCATGACTTCAGGATCTGTTTGTCTTTGCTGCTGTGTTAGTGGGCGGGGCCGCAGGTTTAAATTTTGCCAGGTCTTCAAGCGCTCGTTATCAAGACGATTCATTTAAACCACTATGAGTCGACTCTTTTATAGATGAATCAATAGTTTTAAACACTGTCCACTTTCAAATTTAAGCTTTAGCTGGATATTTCCCTTCACTTAGAGCTGTGTTACACACTACATGAAGATCATTCTCAAAAACCCATAATAGGGCTCTTTATTAAAAGATACATAGGCTTCATACGATTCTGGCAAACCTGGAAAGTCATGTAACTTTGACAAGACATTTTCCAGGCCTGGAAAAGTTTTGGAAGAACAAATAAACCTAAAATGTTTTGGAAAAGTCATGGAAATTTGTTTAAAAATATATCAGTATACTTTAATATATTAGAGATGATGATATTGGGTAAATCTGAAATACAATTGCGCGGTTTGTGTCTTCACATGACGTTCTCTGTGTGGGGTAAAAGAGCAATCTGGTTTCACTCGCATTTAACGTAATTCAAGCTACAAAGCTAAATTGCTAATTTGTACTGTTCTTATATATACCCAACACTGTTGTAAACGAGAATACGTCTACTTGCAGGTGCAGATGGAGCTGTGTCGGCTGGACGTGGAGCTGTGGCCGTGGGGAATGGATCAGGGCCGGAGCTCCCGGAGAATTGAGATCCTCACAAGTTCAGAACAAAGCGGCGAGAACTTCCAGCTGGTGTCTCGATGTGATCTGAAGGAAGAGCTTCAGGTTTCTTTCACGCATCCCTTCTTTAAATCTCGTCCTCCATTCTGTGATCCTCCTCCACCTTTTGTGGGTGAATCTAAAGAGTTTTGGAGCCCCAGATCTCTATCATCCGTCGCTCAACTCCGTATCAGTATTCCCTACAGCGGAGCTGCATCTGCGCTCGGATTTCGCTCTCTTTCCATCTGGGCTTTGCCTTCTCGATCCTGTAGTGAATCTGAACTCAAAAAGATTCATCAAGCACATCTAAACGCGCTCAAAATAAACCCAACAACCCCAACTGCTGCTAAATCAGATGCATTTCAGACTGATTCTCCAACTCCGGAAGAGTTCCTAGATCCGTTGACGCAGGAACTAATGGTTCTTCCTATGATTTTACCTAGTGGGATGATAATCGACCAGAGCACTTTGGAGGAGTATGAGAAGAGAGAGGCGACTTGGGGTCGATTGCCGAATGACCCATTTACTGGCGTTCCCTTCACACAGAGCTCCAAACCTCTCCCGAACCCGCTTTTGAAGAGCCGCATTGACCGTCTGCTCCTGCAAACGGGACACACAGCAGTCGGGAGCAGAAATAATACACTAAATAAACCACAGCCGTCCAGACTGATGTCTCACAGTGTCACAGACTCCAATGAAACACACCGAATACAGTCTGAACGTGTTTTAGAGACACAGAGACAGAGGTGTTCTGCTAAAAGAAAGCGGGAGCTCAGTTCTCCGTCCACCAGCGCTGATGCCAATCACTCTCCATTGAGGAAAACACTCCAAACACACTCAGGTTTGAACGAATGTCAGATAAAAACGTATTGTTTGTGACCATCATGGTGAAATTATAAAGTATTTGACATTCCTAAAGGTCTCTTGAAGGGCTTTGAAATATGGGTTTTTTTTTTATTGGATGTTTAATGTAATCTCACCTGAAACACGAAGAGAGGGTGGGGCATAGTCTAGCTCCTCCCCTTTATATAAAAGAGCCAATAGTGATTTGCTTCATCACCGCTCTGCCAGTGAGAGTGATCAATTGTAAAACTCTTGAAGGGAGCGGGGTGTGTCAGACACTAGAGAGCATTTGATTGGTCAGAAGATTAGTTGAAAGGTGGCATGGTGGCTCAGTGGTTAGCACCATCGCCTGACAGCACGAAAGTCACTGGTTCGAGTCCCGGCTGTGTCAGTTGGTGTTTCTCTGTGGAGTTTGCATGTTCTCCCCGTGTTGGGGTGGGATTCCTCCGGGTGCTCCGATTTGAATAAGAGTGTATGGGTGTTTCACAGTGCTGGGTTGCAGCGTGACCACTGAATGACCTACAAATATTATTTTAATATCTCGAAAACCAAAACAGCACAAATGAATAATTTTGCAGCACAAACGAATTACACCAAATTTCGCTGGCATTTTGTGTTGGGTGGGGGGCCAACTACACAAAGTATTTAGGTGGTGTTTATATCGGTTTTATATCTTCTAAATGTGAATTTTGTCACCGTTTTGGAGCACACTAGCTGATAGATATCCTAAAAACTAACAATACTGATACTAGCATCTTAAAAAAAACGTTATTTTATGGGACTTTTAACATTAATTAGATACATAGGGATCAAACGGTCCTGGCAAACCTGGAAAAGTCATGTAACTTGGAGGCCTGGAAAAGTTTTAGAAGAACAAATAAACAGTGTTTCAGAAAAAGTATTTGTGTGAATGTGTATATGGGTGTTTCCCAGTACTGGGTGGCAGCTAAAAGGGTATTTGCTGCATAAAACATATGCTGGAATAGTTGGTGGTTCATTGCGCTGTGGCGACCCCTGATAAATAAGGGACTAAGCTGAAAATAAAATAAATGAATGAATGAAATAATCTCAAAAAAGTTTTGGAAAAGGCATGGAAATGTGTTTAACAAATATCAGTGTACTAGAATATATTTGAGATGATAATATTGAGTAAATTTTAAATACAATTGCAGAGTTCCTCTCTTCACGTGACGTTCTCTGTGTGGGGTTAAAAAGCATCTCACAGTTTCAGCTTCAGCTCTCTTTTACTCACATTCACAATAATTTAAGCTACATTTTGAGCGTGGTGTTCAGAAACAATCTCTAAGTACAGGGGTAAGATACTGAGGGTGCTAAAAGCTCATTGGTACTATTCTTATGAAAGCACAAGCCAAAATTACTCTGGGTGCTCCGGTTTCCCCCCACAAGTCCAAACACATGCGCTATAGGGGAATTGGGTAAGCTAAATTGTCCGTAGTGTATATTTGTGAATGAGTGTGTATGGGTGTTTCCCAGTGATGGGTTGCAGCTGGAAGGGCATCCGCTACGTAAAACATATGCTGGATAAGTTGGCGGTTCATTCCGCTGTGCCGACCCCAGATTAATAAAGAGAATAAGCCGAAAAGAAAAAGAAAATGTGTGAATGAATGAATGAAGTTGGCGGTTCATTCCTCTGTGGTGACCCTAAATAATAAAGGCACTAAGCCAAAAAGAAAATGAATGAATTAGGTCATGAATATATACCTGAAAATTTTGGAGAAGTCCTGGAATTTTAGTAGTTAACCCTGGATACAATTAATGTGTAATTTAATAAATTACAGTTTTGGTAACTTGCACCCGGAGGAAACCCACACTAACACGGGGAGACCATGCAAACTCCACACAGAAATGCCAACTGACCCAGCCGGGACTCGAACCAGCGACTGTCTTGCTGTGAGGCGACAGTGCTGACCACTGAGCCCACAGCAATGCACAGCATTTATTTTAGAAACTTTTTCCACGGATTTGTGATTTATTGATAGCTTCTGCATATGGCATCAAATCATAAATACATCTATTATGGCTTGTCAGAGACTTTATAAACATTGGTCATTTTTGTCTAATGATTGAGTGAGTGTGTGTGCATGTTTAAAGTAAAATGTTTTGTGGTTCTAATGAATTACGGTCAGATTTTGCTCTTTATACTGTTGTTTTTTCCTGATTTTCCTTTGTGTTCCCCCAGTGATTATGGCCTGGGTTTCTGCTCATGTTTCTGTCTGTTGTGTTTCAGAGTCGGATTCTCATGAGCGGAGGTTAGCAGACAGTTTAGATCAGGCTCTGAACGCTGCACTTGACGGCTTACCAGTGTTCACTACACAGAGCAGAAGCACTACAGACTTTGAGAACACCTCCGATGGTATAACACACATGGAAATACAGCACACGGGTAGAGAAAAACAAAACAAATACAAACATTACATTAAAGTAAAAAAATTAAATACATTACTAATAAATAAAAAAACTATAAATAAATTAATAATAAAAAAAATAATAATAAAAAATACATTATTTATTATTATAAGTAAACAATTATAAAATATATAAAACACTTAAGTATTTTAAATAATAAAAATGTACAATTAATATATATATATATATATATATATATATAATATATTTAAATGAACCATTAATAATAAAAAATAAAAAAAATAAATATATAACAATTAAGAATTTAAAATAATTAATAATATATTGTTTTAGGCAAATAAATAAAAAAAATAAGAATTTAAATTCTTAAATAAATTAATAATAATTAATTTAAAATACATTATTACCAATATTAATAATAAAAATAATAAAACAAAGAATTTAAAATAATTAAATTGTATAATTAATAGATAATAAAAATATGTAAATATTAAAATTACAAATTTAAAATAATTAAATACAATAATAATAAATAATTTGAAATAAATAACAGTTAAGAATTTAAAATAATTAATTTTAAATAAGCATATAAATATAAAAAATAAAAACTTTAAATTATTAAATAAATTAATAATAAATCATTAAAAATACATTACTACATTAATAATAATTAAAAAATTTAAACAATTAGGATTTAAAATAATAAATGTGATAATTAATAGATAATTAAAAAATATAATTATAAAAAGTAAGAATTTAAAATAACTAAATACATAAATAATAAAAAATAAATATATAAGAATTAGGAATTTTAAATAATAATTAATTAAATAAGCAGATAAATATATAAAAATAAGAATGAAAAATAATAAAATACATTAATAATAAAATACATTACTATGTTAATAATAATTAATAATAAATAAATAAATATTAATTAAATTATATATAAATAATGTTAATGTTAAATACATTAATAATAAATAATAATAAAAAAATTACAATTAAAAATAACAATTAAAAATAAAAAAAATTTAATAAAACAAGAATGTAAAATAATAAAAAAGTATAATAATAATTAAGAAGTAACAAAAAATATAAAAATAGTATATAACAACTAAATACATTAATAATAAATAATTAAAACAAACGTATAACAAAAAAGAATTTAAAATAATTATTAATAATTAATTTTAAATAAGCAGTTATATATATAAAAATAAGAATTTAAAAAAATTAAATACATTAATAATAAAAAATAAATTTATAACAATTAGGAATTTAAAATAAAAAAATATTTTAAATAAGCAGATAAATATATAAAAATAAGAATTTAAAATTATTAAATTAATTAATAATAGATCATTAAAAACACACTACTGCTGTTTAGTGTTGGGGAAAGTTACCAAGTAATGTAATGCATTATAATGTTGCAGAAGACTAGAACTCCAATTTTTACAGTGTCTGATTTGAACTGACTCTGGTGTGTGTTGCAGGTGGGCAGACGTGTGTTTTCTGCTCGTGTTCACTGACGGTTTATTCCTCCAGCGTGCCTTCATATTCTCTGCCCTGTGATCATCTCATGTGCGGCCCGTGTTTAAGACACAGAAACACGTCTGATCCGCAGAAAACTGCGATTAAATGTCCTGCATGCGGATCATCGGCTTTATCCAGAGACATCACACGAGTTCATCACTGAAGCTGTGTGTGTGTGTGTGCTTATTATTGTGTGTGTTATATTCATTAAATATTATTGAGAAGCAGCATGTACTGTCATTATTAATGACAACTGCATACTGGTCAAAGACTAATGAATATGAGTTTAACTCATCTCTGTGTGCTTCATGCTTCTGTCAGTCTATGTCGCTCCTGTCGCTGTTCATCTAAAACTCAACATCTATAATTCTCTTAGTCTATGCTGACATTATCTTCAGCAGCTCAAACACTCTAATGGCTAATGGACAGACGGCTGCTTCTCACTCAGGGCTGCTGTTTATGCTAATGAGGGAGAGATGGGCACTAGTGGGCGGGGCTTTCCCCCTCTGATGACACGTACAAAGGGAGAATGACAATCAAAGTGTTTCATTTAATAAGTCTGATTAGAACAAATACAATTAATTACTGTTGACCAGCAGAGACTGGAGATATTCACACACTGCTGACACACAACTGGGCTTAAGCGTGTGCGTGCGTGTGTGTGTGCATGCGTGTGTGTGTCTGTGTGCGCATGTGTGAGTGCGTGTGGTTTTTAAATGTGCTCTGTGTGTGTGTGTGTGTGTGTGTGTGTGTGTGTGTCCGAGTGCCTGCGGTTTTAAGTGTGCTGAGTTTGTGCAAGTATGTTTGTGTGCGCGTGTGGTTTTTGAGTGTGCTGTGTGTGTATGTGTGTGTGTTTGCGTGTATGCCTGTGGTTTTAAGTGTGCTGAGTTTGCGAGTGTGTGCATGTGTGTGAGTGTGTGCGTGCACGTGTGTGCTGTGAATATGTGTGTGTGTGTACGAGTGTATGCCTGTGGTTTTAATTGTGCTGTGTGCGAGTATGTTTGTGTGTGCATGTGTGTGAGTGCGTG
>CAIGQZ010032336.1:1311178-1328211 GCA_903798205.1 Danio tinwini
TACATAAACAGTGTATATATCTGTAAATTAGCAGTTTTCCGTATTTTGTGATTCTTGTTTTTATTTATTTGTCTTTTAAATTGCATTATTGGAGCTTAATCTTTCTTTTAACAACTTTTAAACCTTGTAAAGTTGTAAAAGGTGAACATTTTTAATAGTTTAAAGTGATGCATGTGTGCTGGTGTTGTATATCACGCTAGAAAAACCTTGTAATAAACATTTTCCTGTTATTTTACTGACCTATTTCTCTATATATTATTATTTCTTGTACATTCTATTTTTTCAAACCACTAAAATGTCTCTAAAAGTCCCTTTGTTAAACTGTAGAGTTGAATTTACATCAAAAGTCAACAGAGCAGAGATTATACCAATAATAATGCAACTCGTAAATAAATACTTGGGAATCACAAAATACAGGAACTGCTTATTAACAGATACTTTTTACAGTGTATAATACTGGTTTAAGCCTATATATCTTACTCTTTAAATAAAACAACACATACTTTCAAATGAATTTCCATAAAAAAGTACCAAAGTAACACTTTTAGTGACTTAAATTTGTAATATATGACTTTTTTTCCTAAACCTGCACATAAATCTGATCATTTTGTTG
Source organism: Danio tinwini (assembly GCA_903798205.1). Lineage (NCBI taxonomy): Eukaryota > Metazoa > Chordata > Actinopteri > Cypriniformes > Danionidae > Danio > Danio tinwini. The sequence continues at coordinate 1,311,792 of CAIGQZ010032336.1, forward strand.
TCGATTCACAGATGGCAGCTACTATCATCATTCTTTATGTCGCTAAAATGAATAAAACTATTCATTTTCAGGACTTTGACAGAAGTATTGTTGGAAAGGTAAAGCTTTTAACGTGTGTAATTTGCTTTTTCATAATCACATTAGCATAGAGAATGGCTTAGTTGTAATTTGACCTACAAAGATGTAAGAAGGCGACACGGTGGCTCAGTGGTTGCCTCACAGCAAGAAGGTCACTGGTTCCAGTCACAGTTGAGCCAGTTGGCTTTCCGTGTGGAGTTTGCATGTTCTCCCAGTGTTGGCATGGGTTTCCTCCGGGTGCTCCGGTTTTCCCCACAGTCCAAACACATGTGCTATAGGGGATTTGATGAACTAAATTGGCCGTGGTGTATAAGTGTATGTGTGAATGAGTGTGTATGGGTGTTTCCCAGTACTGGGTTGCAGCTGGAAGGGTATCCGCTGTGTAAAACATATGCTGGAATAGTTGGCTCATTCCTCTGTGGTGACCCCTGATTAATAGGGGACTAAGCCAAAGGAAAACGAATGAATGAAGATGTAAGAGTTTATTTTTGACTCAAACTAATTATCTGTGGAATTTATAATGAATATTTTGATTTTATTTGGTAAACTTCATATTCATAAATGTAGATGGAATAATTCTAATGTATAAGTAGACTCGCTGCACTGTATTAATAGCAAGAAATGTCAAGATACAATTATAGTTGCAAAGGAGTTGAAGTCTATTGAATAGTAAACTTGCTGTCTATTGGGTTAAATACTATAATGTCTAATGTGTTTTTATGTATTCCTGAATCTAAATTGTTTTTGCGTTTATATTACTTGCATGTCTTGTTAAAATTGTACATTTTCAGTTAAAATAATAATAATAATACAGAATGGTTTATTAATCATGGTATTTTCTCACAGATTTTTCCTTTACCTCTGCTGTATGTGGGGAATCATGTTACTGGATTGGGAGGAACAAAGAAATTAAGGTAAATAATACAGTAAAAAGACAATAGTTTTGCATAAAGAGGCTTATGTGATGTATTTTCTCCTGTTTTTCAGCTTACCGATGTTCACAGTGCTCAGAAAATTCACTATTTTACTCACTATGATTATGGAGTCAAGGATACTCAAGTACGTACAGTCATTTACAAGTGTAATAATACGTTTAATTATTTATAATGAATTTAATTCATGCCTATAATTTAAAATGATTTTAAATTTTTATTGTGTTGAAACTGATGTAATATTATAATGATAAAATAATACTTTAGTCGTTTTTATAATTATTTTATTGTATATTTATTATTTTATTCTGTATTTTTGACAATATGGACAACATTTTTATTAAAATCTGGACAAAATTTTATCAGATAAACAAATATTTGCATTTTACTCATGCCCAATTTTGCAAATCCATAACTCTACATTCATATATTTATTATATGTATTGCATAGACTTTACAGAACTTTAAAGAAGAAAGCTTATTTCACAATATATTCATATTTAGTCATTTTACTTAAATGATGTAAATAATTTAATGACAAAATACTAGCAAAATTATGTGGTGTTTCAGCAAGGATCATCTATTATTATGTATTATATATTATTATTATAAATACAATATATTTGTATATATTATATTGTTTCCCAGTACTGGGTTGCGGCTGGAAGGGCATCCACTGGGTAAAACATATAATGGAATAGTTGGCGGTTCATTCCGCTGTGGCGACCCCTGATAAATAAAGGGACTACGCCGAAGAAAACTGAATGAATGATTATTATATTGATTTCAATTCTATTTTGACAATTCTATTTGGATTTATTAATTACAGTAATATTGCAATGGTTCTCAAACTGTATAGTAATAATAATAATAATAGTGTTGTTTTTGTTTATGTATTGATAATTATATTGGTTATAATAACTAATATCTATATTTTAATAATACATTTTAATGATGCTCAAACCGTATTAATAATAACCGGAGTGTATGTATTTATGTATTGATATTAATATTGATTATTGTAACTAACAGTGCTATTTTGATAATATATTTGGATTTATTAATGACAGTAATTTTTTAAAAATGCTCTGACATGATCAATAATGAACTGTGTTATAATAATAACAGGTTTGTGTGTTTATGTATTGATAATTATATTGAATATACTAACAAACAATTATATTTATTTACATTTTTTATTACAGTAATATTTTAATGATGCTCAAACTGTGTGTTAATAATAACAGGATTGTATGTATTTATGTGTTGATAATTATATTGATTATAACTAACAGTGATATTTTTAATAATACATTTGGATTTATTTTGAAGAAAGTTGAAAACCAGTAACCATTGACTTCCATAGTACACCGCGTTCCAAATTATTATGCAAACGACATCTTTCTCTGGTTTTCATAATAAGTCAATGCAAATGACAGTCATTTATAAAAAACTGAAAATGCACTGTTCCAAATTATTATGCACAACAGAGTTAGAAAATTTTATAGGTTGTAAAGAACTGAAAACAGGCATTTGCTGAATTTGCAGCATTAGGTGGTCATATTTACTGAAGTCAAAAGCTATTTCAATGGAAAACATCCTAACAAGGCAAGTTACATCTTAACGTAGGACCCCTTCTTTGATTTCACCTTCACAATTCTTGCATCTATTGAACTTGTGAGTTTTTGGAGAGTTTCTGCTTGAATCTGTTTGCAGGATGTCAGAATAGTCTCCCAGAGCTGCTGTTTTGATGTAAACTGCCTCCCACCCTCATAGATCTTTTGCTTGAGGATGCTCCAAAGGTTCTCAATAGGGTTGAGGTCAGAGGAGGATGGTGGCCACACCATGAGTTTCTCATCTTTTATGCCCATAGCAGCCAATGACACAGAGGTATTCTTTGCAGCATTCGATGGTGCATTGTCATGCATGAAGGTGCTTTTGCTACGGAAGGCACGGTTCTTCTTTTTGCACCATGGAAGAAAGTGGTCAGTCAGAAACTCTACATACTTTGCGGAGGTCATTTTCACACCTTTAGGGACCCTAAAGGGGCCTACCAGCTCTCTCCCTATGATTCCAGCCCAAAACATGACTCCGCCACCTCCTTGTTGACGTCACAGCCTTGTTAGCCATCCACCAACCATCCACTATTCCATCCATCTGGACCATCCAGGGTTCACGACACTCATCAGCAAACAAGACTGTTTGAAAATTAGTCTTCATGTATTTCTGGGCCCGCTGCAACCTTTTCTACTTGTGAGCATTGGTTAGAGGTGGCCGAATAGTAGGTTTACGCACAACCGCAAGCCTCTGGAGGATCCTACACCTTGAGGTTCGTGGGACCCCAGTGGCACCAGCAGCTTCAAATACCTGTTTGCTGTTTTGTAATGGCATTTTAGCAGCTGCTCTCTTAATCTGATAAATTTGTCTGGCAGAAACCTTCCTCATTCTGCCTTAGTCTGCACAAACTCGTCTGTGCTCAGAATCAGCCACAAATATCTTCACAGTACGATGATCACGCTTAAGTTTTCGTGAAATATCCAATGTTTTCATACCTTGTCCAAGGCATTGCACTATTTGACGCTTTTCGCCAGCAGAAAGATCCTTTTTCTTTCCCATATTGCTTAAACATGTGGCCTGCTTAATAATGTGGAACGCCCTTTTTAACTACTTTTCCTTTAATTGGGCTCATCTAGCAAACTCGTTATCACAGGTGTCTGAGATTCATTTGAGTGATCCAAAGAGCCCTAAGACACAATACCATCCATGAGTTTAATTGAAAAACAAACAAAATATAGTGTTTATAACACTTACATTCAGTTTGCATAATTATTTGGAACGCGGTGTACTGTATGTGTTTCTCCTACTCTGGAAGTCTATGCTCTGATATGATGAACTGTGCATTAATAAGATGATTGCATGTGTTTGTGTATTAAAATTATATTGATTATAATAACTAACAATTGTTTTTATTTTGATTACAGTAATATTTTAATGATGTTCAAACTGTGTATTAATAATAACAGGATTGTGTGTTTATGCATTGATAATTATATTGATTATAATTACTAACAATGATATTTTGATAATATATTTGGATGTATTAATTACAGTAGTATTTTAATGATGCACTGATATGATCAATGATGAACTAACTGTACATTAATAATAAGAATACTGTGTTTGTGTGTGTGTGTGTGTTTTGATTTGTGCAGAAAATCCTTCGCTCCGCCATTAGTCTGCAGTGTTTTGGCTATCGTTCTGGGTGCTTTAATCGCAGCCAGGTACAGTAGATTATTGCACAAAATCAACAGTCATTAATGCAAATAAGCACACAGTGTAGTGTATTTATTAACCCCGTCTGAACTCTTCAGCTCGGATCTGTCTTTTAATGCAGAAGGTTATACGTTTGTCCTGCTGAATGACGTTTTTACGGCCGCCAGTGGTGTTTACACCAAGAAAAAACTGGGAATGGAGGTACGGTAGGAATTAAAGGGATAGTTTCCCCCCCAAAATCTAATTTACTCACTATTTAATCTCTCTCAAGTGGTTTCAAACATGTATGAGTTTCTATTTTCTGTTGAACACAAAAGATCTGTAAAACCTGTAACCATTGACTTCCATAGTAGTAAAATAAATACTATGAAAGTCAATGGTTACCGGTTATCAGCATTCAAACCTTCATCTATTTCGTTTTTCTGTTAAACAACAAGAGAAGATATTTTGAAGAAAGTTGAAAACCGGTAACCATTGACTTCCATAGTATTTGTTTTTCCAACTATAGAAGTAAATCATTTTCCTATTTAAAGCTTGACTCTTCTTTAGTTACATCGTGTACTAAGACTAAATTCCACGTTCAGAGATTGCTTTAATCCTCCTGTTGGCTTCAGGGTCAAAAATGACCCAGGCACCAATTTAACAACAGAACAAAAACCTAAACAATCTTGAAGTTCATTGACTTTTTCTAAAATGAACCCAACATTTAAAAAAAATGAATCTAATTTTAACATATTGATGAAGGCTGAAAACATTTAGGGTTCAACGGTTGGCAACCCAGGCTTATTATTGATACGTACCCCTGTATACATTTCTGGAGATCGCGAAATACGTCTCAGGAGCTACATTTTTTGTAGTTTTTGTTTTCGCAAATCTACCAGAGGCTGCTGTGTGCGCTTTTTCAGATCTTAAATGTCTCCCGCAAGTGCCATTCACGCCTGTTGTTTTCACATAAATCCACCAGAGGCCGCTGTCAACTGACTGACTGACCAATCGCAGTCGCCTGATTTTTACCACGTTTTCAGATTTTACCACGTCCTCACCCTGTTATTTACTAGTTTATTTTATTTTTTGCCTTTTGTTTTTGTTTTACCTGCTTTCTGGAACCGTTCTTCGACAGACTCAAACCCCGTCATCATGGTCAACTCCGCTCTGCTTCTCAAATCCTCCGACATATGTGGCGAGCTGCTGGGCAAACAGCTGAAAAGCCATCCACATGGAGGTAATCGGTCAGTGGTAGAGCGAAAAAGAAACAAGCCATCAACGTTGTCATATCGCCCCCTAGAGTTTGTGTTAAAGACGAAATGCAGCCATACATACCTCTGGCTACATAATTCATGCTCTCCAGAAATGTATACAGGGGTACATATTCACAATGAGTCAGTGTTGGGGGATTTTAAACTACAAAAACTACACACACATGAAGAATCTGCAGCTTTAACTCTTATGAATACTGTCCTGCTCAACTCTCTCTACACTTCTGCGGGTACTTTTATTATGATAAAACACAGCCTTTACTGTGGTGAGATGAGTGAACTGCTGAAATACTGCACACTGATGAGGGGATACCTAAACATTCACAGTGTGTGTGTGTGTGATGAAGATCAGCTTCGCTCTTCATTGCAGAATAGATTTGAGGAGTGAAATTAAATTGATTTTAGAGGTTTAGGGAAAATGGGTCATTTTTGACCCTCAGGATGAACAGTGTATACTGAATTACAGGAAACAGGAGGATTACACATATTTTTTTGCGTTAAGAACAATCATAAGAAAAGAAATGGGAACATTCTCAGGATATTTTTAAGAAAATACAAAATATCTGTAACTTATTTGCAAGTTAGACGATGGCAACTAAGCCGCTGGTTATCAGCGAGTGATTGATAATTCTAAGAAATCTCCATAAGTCAGGTCATAAGAACTATACATATTCTTGACCTTTGACCTCGGCTGTCAGATCAGTTTGATGAATTGGGATTATATATACAATAGAGTTAAAAATGCACCTGAAAGTCAACATTTAGTGCCAGCTGTGGAGTTTTCCATTGCACACCCTATCATTACAGATCAATCAGCAGCCAAACCCTGAATGTAAACACACTTCTTCAGTTCATTTTACTGTTTGTTGTTTTCAGGGTCTTGGTAAATACGGCGTATTGTTTTATAACGCATTCATCATTATTATACCAACTGTGCTGGCCAGTGCATATACGGGAGATCTACAGAAGGTGAGTGACAACGTCAAGAATAGACGCATGGATCTGTGAATTTAAAACAACATTAATTCATATATATGTTTAATTTATATTTATTTCCAGGCTCTTACTTATGAAGGATGGCTGTCTTTCACATTTATATTTTATTTTTTACTGTCTTGTGTCATGGGGTAAGTGTTTTTTTCCTTTTATAGTTGTATGGGTGTTTGCCAGAGATGGTAAGGGCATCCGCTGTGTAAAACATGCTGGATAAGCGACCCCTGATTAATAAAGGGACTAAGCCAAAAAGAAAATAAACGAATGAATGAATCACATCAACTTTAAAATTGTTGTATTTAAGTATTATGTACAACAAATGCATAAAAGTAATTGAAGTATAATTGTATTGTTAGATTTAGTTGTTATTGGTCACAACATGACTTATCAGTCTCATAAAAGTTCATTATGATGCGTCAGATAGAATGTATGAAATGCATTTAGTTGAACAGTAAATAACAGTACCTTTGTAAAGCATTGCATTTTTATATGTGTGTATAATAAGCTCACCTAAACTGATTATAACCTGACAATGACTTATAGATTTTATATTTGTGCTAAAGATGATAAACATTTTTAGGTTAAAAGAAAGACACACACACACACACACACACACACACATACAGTTAAAGACAGAATTATTCCCCCCCCCCCCCCTTTGAATTTGTGTTTCTTTTTAAATATTTCCCAAATGATGTTTAACAGAGCAAGGAGATTTTCACAGTATGTCTGATAATATTTTTTCTTCTGGAGAAAGTCTTATTTGTTTTATTTTGGCTAGAATAAAAGCAGTTTTAAATTTTTTAAAAGCCATTTTAGGTCAATATTATTAGCCCCTTTAAGCTGTATTTTTCTCGATTGTCTCCAGAACAAACCATCATTTTACAATAGCTTGCCTAATTCCCCTAACCTGCCTAGTTACCCTAATTACCCTAGTTAAGCCTTTAAATGTGACTTTAAGCTGTATAGAAGTGTCTTGAAGAATATCTAGTCTAATATTATTTACTGTCATCATGACAAAGATAAAATAAATCAGTTATTAGAGATGAGTTATTAAAGCTATTATGATTAGAAATGTGTTGAAGAAATCTCTCCGTTAAACAGAAATTGGGGGAAAAAATAAACAAGGGGGGCTAATAATTCTGACTTCAACTCTATATATATATATATATATATATATATATATATATATATATATATATTGGGAAAAGTTCTTATTAATGCATATTAATAATCAAAAATTTGGTTTTGATATATTTACAGTAGTAATTTTCTAAACATATTCATGATTTTTGGCATGAAAGAAATATATCAGAAATATAATATTTGTATTTAGCTGAATTATACATTAGAATTACACCATTTTATTCTGAACAAAAACTAGATATTTTATTTATTATTTTGATTTCTAGAAGGTAGTTTTAATGTGCATAAATCATATATAGAACAATTATAATTTGATGACAACATTTGAATCTGGCCACGAAGCATTAGTTAATTATGTGTTTTAATTATATAATTATACTTTTCCTTATTCAACTACAAGATTTTCATGATTTCAAACTGAATCATACTTTATTACAAGCAGCTCAGAATAACTTTAACATGAAAATCTTCCATCATTCAACCCATATTTTGACATTTTAATTCCACTAAAAAATTGAAGAAATTACTACTTGCATTTCATACATGAATTTTATACAGTTGACAACAAAACTATTAGTTCTTTTTCAGATATTTCCCAAGTGCTGTTTATTTTTTCTGTAGAAAATAATAAAAATGTCTTGATCTGTGTGTAGTAATTGCGATCTTTTCTTCATTTCAGGTTTATTTTGATGTATTCAATCATCCTCTGCAGTTACTACAATACAGCATTGACCACCACAGTTGTTGGTGCAATTAAAGTACGTTCACTAATTATGCATAATTATTTTAACCCTTTAACTGCCCGCTCTACCAAACGGTTGACCATGTTATTACTGTTTTAAATAAGGACTGTTAAAGTCATTTAAAGAAAGACTGTTTACACACAGCACTGTTGGTTTACAAATAAAAATCAAACAAATATAATCCTGCTGCACTACTACACTTGATTTTGGTTTTATTGTAAACTGAGACACGTTAAGAACACACGTTAAATGAGAATCGGACATTTTTTTAGGGCATACTTAAAAAAAGGTGAATTTAGTGTTCAAAAATGTATTATTTGGATTCTTTTTTAAATAAATTACTCTCAAACATTTCATATTTTCAGATTTTTCATAGTATATGTATTAATTCCTGTACTTGTACCATAAACTGACATATCAACCATTTGGTAGAGGCTGATAATTTAGAAATGATGGGATGTGTTGAAAAAAAAAATACATTGAGTGTGTTAACTTACGACATTAGGAGTTAAGAAATGCAATGTAAACATTTCTTTCTTGGTGGGACAGTTTAAAGGGTTAATATAATAATATATGTGACCCATGACCACAAAACTAATCTTGAGGCTTAATTCACTTATTTTTTCTTAAGTTGCATACATCATCTGAAAGCAGAAAAAAAAAAGCTTTTACATGATGTTTGGTTTGTTAGGATGAACAATATTCATCTGAAACTATTGAAGGTATTACTGAGACCCTTAAGGTTTTGATATATTTACAGTCAGGCCCAGCTCCAGCTTGGAATTTTAGGGTGGGCCAAAAAAGTATATATACAGTTGAAATCAGAATTATTAGCCCCCCTTTACATATTATTTATTTTTTTAATATTTCCCAAATGATGTTTAACAGTGCAAGGAAATTTTCACAGTATGTCTGATAATATTTTTTCTTCTGGAGAAAGTCTTATTTGTTTTATTTTGGCTAGAATAAAAGCAGTTTTTATTTTTTTAAACACCATTTTAAGGTCAATATTATTAGCCCCTTTAAGCAATTTTTTTGTGATAGTCTACAGAACAAACCATCATTATACAATAACTTACCCTAATTACCCTAACCTGCCTAATTAACCTAGTTAAGCCTTTAAATGTCACTTTAAGCTGTATAGAAGTGTCTTGAAGAATATCTAGTCTAATATTATTTACTGTCATCATGACAAAGATAAAATAAATCAGTTATTAGAGATGAGTTATTAAAACTATTATGATTAGAAATGTGTTGAAGAAATCTGCTCTCCGTTAAACAGAAACTGGGGAAACAAATAAACAGGGGGGTGAATAATTCTGACTCTGTAATTATGTACACACCCACTGTACATATACATTTGTAATTATGTTTATCTATCTGCACACTTCTGATTAATAATAGCAACCTGTACATTTATCCATCTATTGTAAATCTCTGTTCATAGCTAACACAACCTGTATATAATGTTGATAGTACATCCATTTGTAAATATCACCATAGTTTTTCTATAACTGCACTTTATAACTAATACCTGTATCCTGCACTTGCTGCTATTGCACTCCTGGTTAGACCTAAACTGCATTTCGTTTCCTTGTACTTGTACATGTGTGATGACAATAAAGTTAAATCTAATCTAAATATATATATATATATATATATATATATATATATATATATATATATATATATATATAACATTGTTATGGTCAATTCAGTTACAATTTGGTAACTACCCATAAGATGTTTTCTTTAATAATTTATTTTTATTCTACACATTACTAAATTCATCCATAACAGAGTTCAGAAACAATATAAAAAACTGTTTATTTCTCTAAAAGTAAAACATTTAATCATTTACGTTTAGCAAAAGCTGAATTATAAATTTAAATATGCTTTTAATAAGACACTGGAAATAATAGCTGTTTTTAAAGAGCTTTATTCATAACTTTTAGAAATGTCAACATGCACTAGAATCACCCATATTGCTTTTAAAGCATATAATAATCTTTACAATAACTGTAACTAGTGTTTTCACAATGCTGCATGTCCAACTTCAAGATGATACCTTAAAAAATATCAACATTTCATACCATTGTCTATTTTGTGATTTTTAAATCTTAATATTAATTATTATTTAATGCACCAGAGCCAATATGGACATTAGTATTTTTAATAACACATTTTTGAATAGCAGATATTTGCATATTAGCCTATTTGTTAGTGGTAGATAGCTAATTTATAGCCTATCAAAACATTTTTCAGTGTTTATTCCGCATATAAAACATGTTTTATCGACGCACCGTCGCTTTTATATTCTACAGTATACTGGACATTATTTCTGTTCAGTCACAAGACTTTAGTCTAAGCAGAGTCAGAGCTTACTGTCCTAATGAAATCATTCAACATCAAGACATGATCATATTTTATTGTGCTCAAATAAGCAGAATCTAGAGGCCTTCACCATTCAGAGAAGACACTTCTGATACCAAATCATCAACTAGAAATCAAGTTATGATCCGTGTTCCTAAAACTTGGATAGTTTTGTCAAATAGTGTATAAAAAACAAAATGAAGGCTATTCAGTGTTATTTCTTCGATTATTAAATTTGTGTATTGCTAGTCTTCCAGAAAATCCTAAAGCTCTGTGTATTTTATTTGCACAGCGTTGTAGCTCTATTGTATTTGTCACTGTTTGTGATTGGTTTATTAAATTTGATGTAAATGCACTACCTTACCAAATATATGACATTAAGAATTCTTTATTAATTAATTAAACAGAGCTATTCATGTCATCTAGTGAAATTATACTCAGTATTGCAATATATATTGTAGAAAAATCACATGTTTTATTTCCCTAATATCATGCAGCCTTAATATATCATTTAAACTCGTATATTGTTTATACAAAAAACTCCTGTGCGACTTAAGACTTAAGTTTTGTGCTCCAGGGCCACATATTAAATAATGTAACAGTCTAATCTTAACCATACTGTGATTTCTGGACGATGTGATTTAAGATTTCATTATATTCAATTCATCTTTATTTGTATAGCGCTTATACAATGTAGATCGCGTCAAAGCAGCTTCACACAGAAGATTATCGTGAATTGAAACCGTGTCAGTTCACCAATTTTAATTCTCAGGTTGTGATGAGTGTGTTTGTTTGTTTGCTTCTGTCAGAATGCTGGTGTTATGTACATCGGCATGTTTGTCGGTGGAGACTACATCTTCTCATGGCCAAACTTTATAGGCTTGAATATATGGTAGGGAACTTGATTTTATTTGGTAACACTTTGAAATAATCCATTAGTCCATGTAGTTACTAACACAAACAAACAATCAGTGACACATTTATTACAGTGTTCATTCATAGGGTAAACAACATTAGTTAATGCACTGTGAGTTAACGTGTACTAATGTTAACAAGCATGATTTTTATAATGCATTAATAAATGATATACAAGAATACTCATACTTAGTTAATGTTATTTTAAAGTGTTACCAATTTATTTGACCTCTTTAAAGTCTGAATATGCACTCTCAGAAATAAAGGTACGAGAGCTGTCACTGGGGTGGTACCTTTTCAAAAGGTACACATTTGTACTTGAAGGGTCCATATTGGTACCTCAAAAGTAGATATTAGTACTTTTGTACTTTTTCGGTACCAATATGTACCCTTGAGGTATTAATATGGACCATTTAGGTGCAAATTAGTACTATTTGATAAGGTACCACCGCAGTGACAGCTCTCATACCTTTATTTCTGAGAGTGTACAGTGAATTGTTCTTGTTTTTAATTGTATTTTTCTGTTTTCAGCATCTCGGCTGGATTAGTTTATTCCTACATCACATTAAGCTCTGCAGAAACCAACACAAAACCAGCGGAGGAGAAAATAACGGTTTATATTACAGAGAACAACCTGCAGAAAACATGATTCTTACACCCACTGATCAAACTTTAGTGTTTCACTGAAGGCAGTGTTTGTATATTGGTGAAAGAAAACCAAGAAGGAATTGCTGCTTCAGTCGTTTACATACTTATTACTGTTAAAAGGTTCTGGAATAGTATGATTATTAATGTTTTTTCATATATATAAAAAAGTCTCATCTGCTTACCAAGCCTGCATTTATTAGATCTAAAGTACTGCAAAAATACAAGTCTGAAATATTTTACTATTTAAAATAACATTTTTTTAATGTAATATATTTTAAAATGCAATTTATTTCTCTGATTATTATAAACAGAATTTTCTGCATCATTAATTCAGTCACGTGATCCTCCAGAAATTATTCTAATATACTGATTTGCTCAAGTTTATTATAAATATTTATTTATTTTCCTCTGCATTCTTTGATTCACTGAAATGTAATTTTTCTGAAATAAACAAGCGTCGTAACATAACACACCTTTCAAAAGCTTGAAGTCAGTATCTGTTTATTCAAAAAAGGATAATAAATGCCTTAAAGTGATGATCAAGACATTTATAATGTCTCAAAATATTTCTATATCAGATAATTGCTGTTTTTTACACTGTAAACTTTAACTTCAGGACATTTTTGAGATTACTCAAAATCGACTCAAGTGCAGTAATTGGGGTTAAAAGTTGAGTCAACGAAGTTTGTTGCCTTAAAATTTTAAGTTGAGTCAACTTTTCCTAACAGTGTACTCAGCAAATATCGCAAAATTGTGTTTTAGACTAATGTTGGTATTGCATAAGTAATAATAATAATAATATACACTCATTTCTGAAGGATCATGTGACTGGAGTAATAATGCTAAAAATACAGCTTGGAAATCACAGAAATAAATTCAATTTTAAAATATATTCAAATTAAAAACATATTTTAAATAGTAAAAAAGCAGAATCAAATTACATATTTAAACATATTAAAATAGCAAACAAATCATTTAAAAACATGATGCAGAATATTTGGTCATGAAAGCACAGAAAGAAATTACATTTTAAAATATATTCCAATAGAAAAGTTACTTTAAATATAAATATATATATGATGAAATCACCAAAATGCATAACATTAAAAAATATATTCAAATAGAAAACTTATTTATAAAGTAAAATTATGATGCAGAAAATTCAGCTTTGAAACCAGGAATTAATTGCATATTAAAATTTTATTTAAACAGAAAAGTTACTTTAAAGACTAAAAATATGATGCAGAAAATTCTGTTTTGAAATAAGAAATAATTACATTTTGAAACATATTTAAAAATAAACCATATTTTAAAAGCACATAAATACACAACATTTAAAAAATATACGAATAGAACATTTACTGTGAATATATATTTTTGAATTTTGCTAAAAATCCGGCTTTAAGATCACCAAAATATACATTTACAACATATTCAAATAGAAAATAAATATTTAAAATAGCAAAAATATGATGCAGAAAATTCAGTTTTGAAACCAGGAATAAATTACATATTAAATTATGTTTAAATACAAAACAAATCGTTTAAATAGTAAAACTATGATGCAGAAAATTTATAAAATCACAGAATTTTTTTTACTTTAAAATATATACAAATAGAAATGTTGCTTTAAATAGTAAAATTAAGATGCAGAAAATTCTGTTTTTGAAATCAGAAATAATTAAATTAAATTTTTTAATATATTTAAATAAAAAATAAATAATTTAAATAGTAAGAATGTAATGCAAAATAATCGGTTTTACAATCACCAAAATATATAACATTTAAAAATATTTAATTAGAAAACTTATTTAAATAGTACAAATATGATGCAGAAAAAAGGTTTTAAACCAGGAATAATTTAAAAATACATTTAAATAGAAAACAAAAATCTGTTTTGAAATAAAGTATATTTAAAAAAATATTCAAATAGGAGAGTTACTTTCAAATATAAAAATGACGTTTTGAAAATCACAGAAATAAATTACATTTTAACATATATTCCAGATATTTCAATAGTTTTAAAACTACGCAGTGGGTAGCATGATCGCCACACAGCAAGAAGGTCGCTGGTTCGAGCCTCGGCTGGGTCAGTTGGTGTTTCTATGGAGTTTGCATGTTCTCCTATGTTGGTGTGGGTTTCCTCCGGGTGCTCCGGTTTCCCCCACAGTCCAGACACATGCGCTATAGGGGAATTGGGTAAGCTAAAATTGACCTAGTGTATGTTTGTGAATGAGTGTGTGTGGATGTGTCCCAGTGATAGGTTGCAGCTGGAAGGGCATCCGCAGCGTAAAAAGATATGCTGGATAAGTTGGTGGTTCATTCCGCTGTGGCGACCCCAGATTAATAAAGGGACTAAGCCGAAAAGAAAATGAATGAATGGTTAAATAGAAAACAGATATTTTTAAATTTAATCAGAAATTAATTACATTTTAAATTATGTTAAAATTAAAAAACAAAAAGTATTTTTAAATATGATGCAGAAAATGTAAATTTTCAAATATATTCCAATATAAAATGCTAAAGATCCAGTTTTGAAAACATTTAAATGTATTTCATATTAATAATATAAATGCTTAATATTTTGTCAAAATATGATGCAGAAAATGTGGTTTTAAAATCATTTAAATCAATTTATTCATAGTCCCTTTATTAATCAGGGGTCGCCACAGCGGAATGAACCGACAACTTATCCAGCATATGTTTTACACAGCGGATGCCCTTCCAGCAGCAACCCACCACTGGCACCCGGAGAACATGCAAACTCCACACATAAATGCCAACTGACCAAGCCAAGGCTCGAACCAGTGACCTTCTTGCTGTGAGGCGATTGTGCTACCCACTGCACCACTGTGATGCCTTATTATAAGTTATTTTAAATAAAAATATTTTTAAAATTGCCAACTTATTTACTTATTATATATATATATATATGTATGTTACACAGTGGATGCCCTTCCAGCTGCAACCCATTACTGGGAAACAACCATACACACTCATACTCTACAGTCAATTTATCTTACCCAATTCCCCTATAGTGCATGTGTTTGGACTGTGGGGGAAACCCACGCCAACACGGGGAGAACATGCAAACTCCACACAGAAATGCCCACTGGCCCAGCCGAGGCTCGAACCAGCGACCTTCTTGCTGTAAGGCAATTGTGCTACCCACTGCGCCACCGTGACGCCCTATTATAGTTATTTTAAATAATACAATTATTTTTTATAGATCAAATAAATGCAGGTTGACCGGATAAAAAACATTAAAAATCGTCCTAGTCTTAAATCTTTTGACCAGTATAGTTTGTGTCATGTTACACATTTTATAACTTATTTAAATAAAGCACACTTGAGGACCAAGCAGGATTTATATCATTTATTGAAGACTTGAAGTGCTAACACTATGATGAAAAAGCCCGCTTACACATGTACAAAGTCGAAAAGAAGATCTCCAAATAAAACACTTGATTACATTCTGTTGTCGTGGCTAAACATTGATCTTCTCAAACAATTAAGGGGGGAAATATATTATTTTCAGCTATAAAATGGACACATATAAACTCGACGCCACGCAGAAAACATTCCCGACCTAGTCAGAAACGCACCTTTCCAGTTTTTGAGGCCCAATTTATGATGCAAATTGAACAATGAACAGAATGTAGTGTTACGAATGATGAACTGGTGAAACAAGTGCCATCGAGACTCTCTTTTCATCACTTCTCTTTGGAAATAAGAGCTACTGAAGTGAGAGATTAATATTGTAAGTGCTTCAGTTTATCAGCTTTCCACTGTCAATCTATACACTACTATAGAGTCGTCTGAAGTACTGAATCTGCTACTAATCAATACTGAAACTGTAAAAATGGGACACTACATGCTTGCATTTTGAGTGGATTCTTAAAGGGACAGTACACACAAAACATTCAAATGATGTCATCATTTACTGTCATTGTAGCCAATCAGAGGCATTTAAAGGGACAGTACACACAAAGAAATGTACAATTTTGTCATCATCCACTGTCATTGTAGCCAATCAGAGGTGTTTAAAGGGACAGTGCACACA
>CAIGQZ010032336.1:1333211-1346930 GCA_903798205.1 Danio tinwini
AATGCAGCGCTGTGAAGGATTAATAAACATATGCAAATCATTATCATCTATCGCTCATGTTGCGCGGGCTTGAACTGAGATCACGATCTTTTAATGTTTAATTGTGCAGCTTTACACTGAATGCATTAATGCAGGATAAACAAGCAGTGACAGAAAACACATTCAATTAAGAGACAAAGAAAGCATTTAGGAAGGTTCCAGCACAACTTTTCCCGTCATCATTATATCTTACAGGAAAGACAAAATGCGTTCATGCAGGCGAGTTGAATGACGCTGGAGGCGATCTCTCTGCAATTGTTATAAATGTTGGATTAACCGACAAGTTCAAAAAAAAATAATTTAATCCGCGGGTCACGTGCGTTCCGAACCGTGAGTTGTGATCCGTACGGACCACTGATCAACAGTGATCCGTTTCACCCCTACTAATTACCCTGATTAAGCCTTTGAATCGCACTAATCTGAATACTAGTATCTTGAAAAATATCTAGTCAAATATTATGTGCTGTAATTGTAGCAAAGATAAAGTAAATCAGTAATGAGTTTATAAATCTATTATCTTTAGAAATGGGTTGAAAAAAATCTTTCCATTAAACAAATTGGTTGAAAAAGGGTCGCTAATAATTCAGGAGGGCTAATAAATCTGACTTCAACTGTATATATACACACAGTTATTGTCCTCCCTGTAAATAAGGGAAATAAATACAATAGAATAAAAATATGAAAGAAACTGTGCTTTAAGCATCTTCACTGTAAAAAACAAACAAAAAGAAACTTTAGCTCCAGCAGCGCTTCAGTCAGGAGCAGTGAGAGATTTTCTCCTTTTACTGTTTGATTAATGATAAAAAAAGTCAGCAGCAGGAATATTGCGCACTGTCACTTTAAGAGCAGTGCGGTTCTGATTAAGGGTTTCTCTATCATGTGTCTTATGATTCTCAACACGTATGTTTATTACACAAATGAGGGTTAATATAAATAATCACTAAACACTGTGTTTTGACACCTATTTGACCATTAAAGCGCTTACATTATGATGACTTTAGATGTGTGTGCTCTGCTCGTCTCTGAGGCTGAGTGTGCACACACACACACACACACACACACAACAGCATGCAATCTCTTTAACGCTTTTAAAAACATGAATGACTGGAATGTACATCAATGAATGATGCACATCCTGTGCTGCAAACGTTACAGTACAGTACATGCTTTTAGTCATTTTCACGTGGAACTGAGCTGTGCAGAGCAACAAATGTGTACAACTGGAAAGGGAGCGGTATATGATGCAATAATCGTTTCATCTCGATTTATGTGTTTTCATAATCTTAGAAGTCACAATCGAAATATATATATGAGTAATTCCATGCAAGTCAACCTTGTCATGAGAAAAATTACGTATTCGCCAAAATAGCGAAACTGTTTCTGCGTTTTTTGTGTAGGCTTGTACTTTACAGTGCTTTTAAATACTCAATGTTTCTGTCAATGATTTCAAACAATTATAACTGATTTACAAAAGTCACACAAGTGGCAATTTCACATCCGTCACATCCATAATGGAGCTTTTGTCCTTGAAAATGCAAAAATGTAAAATAAAGTAAAATTCTTCATGTTTGATCTATAAAGAGCCAACTCTTATCCTGTTGATTAGTATTATTTCTATTGGGTTGTGCAGTTTAATTTACAGAATTTCTACAAAGTATGTTGTGCACTGTAAACTTGCAGACATTTTTAATAACGCATAACGTTTTCTTCTTTTAAAATATAAAAAATGTTTACGGATTGATATTTTTCTGATCCCATAACTCTGTGGTTAGTTGTTATAAAAAATATAAACAGATGTTTCAATATAATGCTAACATATACTTTCTCTGTGCATTTATATATATATATATATATATATATATATATATTAATGCTAGGCAAAGATTAATTTCATCTAAAATAAGTTTGCCTTGACATACATACATATATCGGTGTCAACACTGCTAATTTTACATTGTCTTTTGGGAGTATGTTGTTGTATTTTGCACTGTCTGTATTTTGCACTGTCGTTGTATCTGTCTGGAGCCAGCACCTAACATGTTCACTCATAGCACATGTGCTGCTGATGACGTGACAATAAAAGTTATTTGAGATATATATATGCATATGCATGCATGCATATATGTAAGACATTGTTTAATTAAATTTCAATATAAAAATATATAATATAAATTATTAAATTATAATTTTACACTTATACACTTTAAGCTAATTGGGAAATTTTAAAAACTATAAACATTGTTTCAGCTTATTGCCCTCATACAAAACTATTTCTCATTTTAATATGGTTTTATGGAAAAACAAATAAAGACTTATAAGGATGCAACATATTTTCTTCTTATATTTATTTTTCTCTTTGGAGTAGAAATTTGTATTTTCTATACAAAGTAACAAACTGATTGGTCTGTTCTTGTCTTGTGACTAACAGTTCACTCGCACCGTTCTTTCAACTAGATGCATATGGAAAGAGTGTGCATGTCATACCACATCCAATATGTGCACAAAATAAATAACAAACTTGCACGCACAAAAGACGCACGGCCCTCAGTTAATAGCCTCAGACATAGTTAATCCAGTGTGCGTGTGTATTAGCCTCGATGTACAAGCTTGGAACTTAAAACTAGCAAATATGGCATAACTTTTAGGTTGCAGCAGTTTTGTTTCGTGCAGAAACAGGGTGTTTAGAAGCCTTTACGATTAAATAAAGTGCGGTTAATAGTGAAATTGGTTAATCGTAGCATCCCTACTGAATTAATAAATAAAATAAAATTATTGGTCGAGGATAAAAGATAAAAAAAAAAAAATGTAAAAATATAATTTCAGATTTTTATAGATTTTTCCAAATTAATTACAGTTGTATCGTCAATGGTCTCGGTTAGACAAACATTACACATCAGCCAATTTTTAAATAATCATCTCATGTATAATTGTGTGCGTAATTGCTTTACTGGACTGAAACGTCAGTGCATCACATGTTTTTATGTAGAGTTTGAGTGCTTTTGCTTTACTCACTTTGTCAGCCATTCAGCCACAGCCTTGTTATCGGCTCCCTGTGATTTCCCAGGGCCGTCGGTGGGCTCCTCGCGCTTCAGCCTGGCGTACGGGTGTTTCGCACAGTGACGGTTTGCATGAGTAAAACGGCTCCCACAAGCTAAGAGAGACACAACAGAAATGAGCATCTGATAAACTTGTGCATTCAGAAAACACAGCCGACTCTCTGATCCTCTGTCCAAAACATTACAACTTCTGGCGGATTGAAACCGCAATTCATCGACTGGCCACTGCGGGCCTGCTCCAAAACAGAGCAAATTTCTATTGACTCTTATATTAAATGACCAACTTTACAGCAGGAAAAAACATTTACAGTCTAGTACAAAAGGATTTTGGTGTATATGACTAATATGACCGTTCATGACACTGTGAGGGGGTGAATGCATGTCTGTGTAAATGACTGCTAAAGCAAGTCAATCCTGATAGGCTGATGCATTAAAGTGTTGTTTTTCTATCCTGCTCACCTTTTTCAGAGCAAACGAAGGGCTTTTCTCCGGTGTGCAGACGCTGGTGTGTCTTCAGCTGACCACTCTGGACAAACGCTTTACCGCAGTCTGGATAATCACACAGATACGGCCGTTCACCTGTAATAAATACACAGAAGAGTTGAGCACACATACTCAGAAAATGTTCTGTTTTCATTAGTCTGTTGGATTTTAATTTCTGTATTAACCAAACATGCATGCATACTTTTCCCTTTTTTAAGGGACAGTTCATGCAAATAGTCGCATTATTTACTCACTCACAATTAAGTGGTTGTAAACTTTTAAGAGTTTCTTTCTTCTGTTAAACACAAAACAAGATATACTGAATAATGCTGGATAAAAACGCAATTGACATCTATAGTAAGAACAAAAAACAAATACAATGGAAGTCAATAGCAGTTTTTTCCAGCATTCTTCAGTATATCCTGTTGTGTGTTCAACAGAGGAAACTAAAGCATCTTAAAGTGGAGGATGAGGAAATAAGAATTTTCATTTTTGGCTGAACTGTACCTTTAAAAAAGCTTTTATTTTATTTATGCTACTCATTTATTGTTAAAAGTAACTTCTCAGACACAAATTACAATTATTAAATAAAAAGCTTTTTTATTATATCCAATGGTTGGTCAAATAGAAGGAAACACAGTACTGTAAAAGATCACAATTATTTTTCTTTTAGCTGTCACACGTTATGAATGGTACAAAAACAGTCAACCTTTTCACTATTTGGGAGCTTTTCGTAAGGGGTAGGCCTGTCACGATATTTATTTTTACTGTACGATATATTGCACCAAAATATATTGCGATAAACGATATTACAGGGAGTGCAGAATTATTATGCAAATTAGTATTTTGAGCACATCATCCTCTTTATGCATGTTGTCTTACTCCTGTATAGGCTCGAAAGCCTACTACCAATGAAGCATATTAGGTGATGTGCATCTCTGTAATGAGAAGGGGTGTGGTCTAATGACATCAACACCCTATATCAGGTGTGCATAATTATTAGGCAACTTCCTTTCCTTTGGCAAAATGGGTCAAAAGAAGGACTTGACAGGCTCAGAGAAGTCAAAAATAGTGAGATATCTTGCAGAGGGATGCAGCACTCTTAAAATTGCCAAGCTTCTGAAGCGTGATCATCCAACAATCAAGCGTTTCATTCAAAATAGTCAACAGAGTCGCAAGAAGCATGTGGAAAAACCAAGGTGCAAAATAACTGCCCATGAACTGAGAAAAGTCAAGCGTGCAGCTGCCAAGATGCCACTTGCCACCAGTTTTGCCACATTTCAGAGCTGCAACATCACTGGAGTGCCCAAAAGCACAAGGTGTGCAATACTCAGAGACATGGCCAAGGTAAGAAAGGCTGAAAAACCACCACCACTGAACAAGACACACAAGCTGAAACGTCAAGACTGGGCCAAGAAATATCTCAAGACTGATTTTTCTAAGGTTTTATGGACTGATGAAATGAGAGTGAGTCTTGATGGGCCAGATGGATGGGCCCGTGGCTGGATCGGTAAAGGGCAGAGCGCTCCAGTCCGACTCAGACGCCAGCAAGGTGGAGGTGGAGTACTGGTTTGGGCTGGTATCATCAAAGATGAGCTTGTGGGGCCTTTTCGGGTTGAGGATGGAGTCAAGCTCAACTCCCAGTCCTACTGTCAGTTTCTGGAAGACACCTTCTTCAAGCAGTGGTACAGGAAGAAGTTTGCATCCTTCAAGAAAAACATGATTTTCATGCAGGACAATGCTCCATCACACGCGTCCAAGTACTCCACAGCGTGGCTGGCAAGAAAGGGTCTAAAAGAAGAAAAACTAATGACATGGCCTCCTTGTTCACCTGACCTGAACCCCATAGAGAACCTGTTGTCCATCATCAAATGTGAGATTTCCCCAAGGAGGGAAACCAGTACACCTCTCTGAACAGTGTCTGGGAGGCTGTGGTTGCTGCTGCACGCAATGTTGATGGTGAACAGATCAAAACACGGACAGAATCCATGGATGGCAGGCTTTTGACTGTCTTTGCAAAGAAAGGTGGCTATATTGCTCACTGATTTGTTTTTGAATGTCAGAAATGTATATTTGTGAATGTTGAGATGTTATATTGGTTTCACTGGTGAAAATAAATCATTGAAATGGGTATATATTTGTGTTTTGTTAAGTTGCCTAATAATTATGCACAGTAATAGTCACCTGCACACACAGATATCCTTCTAAAATAGCTCAAACTAAAAACAAACTAAAAACTACTTCCAAAAATATTCAGCTTTGATATTAATGAGTTATTTGGCTTCATTGAGAACATGGTTGTTGCTCAATAATAAAATTAATCCTCAAAAATACAACTTGCCTAATAATTCTGCACTCCCTGTATTGTCATTTTTAGACCATTTTATGCCACTTATTATATAATCCCAGAATGACAATACAATAGCATCACAATGCAAGTACTCTTTCAAAAACGGATCACATTCTTAGGTATATTTCATTTAATTACAGTAATTTGAACAGTTTAATAATTTGGTATTTGAATCAGAATGTAAAAACACATATGCTAAATAAATAAATGTTCATAAAAAAGTGCAAGATAAAGAGTAACAGAAGCTGTGATATCTGCTACTCGATCTATTTTCAATTGTCAGACACCCACATGAAAATATACTATAGTAATTTACAGTAAATACTGGTGTTTTTAACCTTACTGACAACTCCAGCAGAGATGGAGATGTTACACAATCAGCTCAAATGTTGCTAGAATTGTTTTCATATATGGGTGATATATATTGCATCACCACAAATGATTGAGCTCATGTCCACGTGTTGTACGATAAGTACATATATTGATTATTGTCACAGGCCTGGAACGAAAAGCTAAACAACAGGTACTAACGATACTAAAGAGCAGAGCTAGACTCTGTTGAACGCTGATTGGTTTACAGAGAATCATCAATTGTGCTTGCAACAAAATGGGAACGACGATAAATGAAGCACCATTCTTAAACACAGCACTGTGATAATACAATAAACCCTTGGTCAACACATGACTGTTTCAGTTTCACACATGATCTCTTCATTATAATGGACTATATGCAGGGAGTCTTTTCATTTGGAATTAGCCAATTAAGTCACTTCAGGTGAACTGTGATGCTATTATAAACTCACCATCTAGTTTATTTAAATTAATAATCTTCACTGCCTAATTGAGATACGATATGAAGTGTGTATCAGACCAAACAAAAAGCACTGCATTATATTAAATTGCACCATGTTTTTGAAGTATGTAAATGATTTTACCACAGTATTTTTAATGGAGTTTCAGTGCTTGACTGCTGCTGACAGCGCAGCCCTGAATAACATATTAATGACAACTAACATAACATCTTTGTGCTCCATCTGATAAAATAATATTGCCAGGGCGGCACGGTGGCTCAGTGGTCTCTGTTTCGAGTCCCAGCTGCATCAGTTGGCATTTTTTGTGTTGAGTTTGCATGTTCTCCCCGTGTTGGCATGGGTTTCCTCCGGGTGCTCCGGTTTCCCCCACAGTCCAAACACATGCGCTATAGGGGAATTGATGCACTAAATTGGCCATAGTGTATGAGTGTGTGTGTGTGTGTGAATGAGTTTGTATGGGTGCTTCCCAGTACTGGGTTGCGACTGAAAGGGCATCTGCTGTAATAGTTGGCGGTTCATTCTGCTGTGGGGCCCCTGATGAATAAGGGACTAAAAAATGAATAAATAAATAATATTGCATTCATATAAATATTAAAGGGACGCATGGGCAACACAGTAGGTAGTGCTGTCGCCTCACAGCAAGGTCGCTGGTTCGAGCCTCGGCTGGGTCAGTTGACATTTCTGTGTGGAGTTTGCATGTTCTCCCTGCGTTCGCGTGGGTTTCCCCCACAGTCCAAACACATGCGGTACAGGGGAATTGGGTAGGCTAAATTGTCAGTAGTGTATGAGTGTGAATGAGTGTGTGTGGATGTTTCCCAGAGATGGGTTGCGGCTGGAAGGGCATCCGCTGTGTAAAAAAACGTGCTGGATAAGTTGGCAGCTCATTCCGCTGTGGCGACCCCGGATTACCAAAGGGACTAAGCCGAAAAAACAAAGAATGAATTAAAGGGACACCAAAAAATGATCACTTGATCAAATCTTCATTTACTCACACTAAAGTGGCTCTAAACTTTTATGCACTTTCTTCTGTTGAACAAAACAAACGAGTTATACTTTAATTAAATGACATTATTGATGCTGTAAAAAAGCCTTATGAAATTGAAAACAGTCACATTAATCTTTCACCAGAAGTTCATCGGTGGCTGAAAAACACTTGCTGTGCATATAGCACATTTCCTAGTAACATTTTTGGTAAGAGTTTGACACACACACTTGCGAGAGCAGTACTGACCGGTGTGTGTGCGTTTGTGGGCCTGCAGGGACTTCTCTCGAGGAAAGACACGGTTGCAGATGTTGCAGCGGATGCGGCTGGTGGAGTTTTCCCCCTCGTTGATCAGCTCTCGGACGGTGTCTGCTCGTGGACGGCCACGCCGGATACCATCCTGTAATAGAGAACAAATGTGTGTTTATGACACAACGATACAAACACACACACTGGACTGAGCTGAATAATGACACAACTGTCTGCTGTACTACTGACCTGTGGTCTGCAGAACTCATTCAATTTACACAGATAACTGTTAATGCACTTTTCTAGGATTATAATTCATTGTTATGCATTAAATAAAATGTATTTTTTATATTTTGACATTTATTTTGAAAAGTGTTAAGGATTTTTTTTAAACACACAGACCTACCTAATACTGATAAATACAGAAAAAAGTGAGCCTCTTAATTTATTTATTTTTGGATAGTTAATTATAATAACATTTATCCTCTGCTACATGTACCTGCTAAATCAACAATAACTTATTTACAATTACACACAAATAGTCATAAATAAAACCCAATGTGTTTATATTAATTAGCATTACACAGTACTTCAATGTATATGTGTCATATGTAATAAACACAATTTATAAACAGTGCATTATCAAAATGCCATATAAATACTATATTAAAGCAATACTGTGCTTGCTTTAGATCTGATATATCTGTTGGATTCATATAAATACATTAATGCAACACAAAAGTGTAATAATAAAACGTCATATTATATAACATATTAATGACCACTAATACCAAATCTTTGTATTTCATCTGATAAACAATTGCATTCCCTCCCAGAGATGGGTTGTTGCTGGAAGGGTATCCGCTGCGTAAAATATATGCTGGATAAGTTGGCGGTTCATTCCGCTGTGGTGACCCCAGATTAATAAAGGGACCAAGCCGAAAGGAAAATGAATGAATGAACACAATTGCATTCATAGAACTATATTGAATGGACACCTATAATGAAACTATTCATTATTTACTCATGCTGAAATAAGTAAAACTTTATGAATTAGTTTCCAGTCAAACAAATAGTAAACAAGTTAATCGCAGTTATTTCCCTCAACATTTTTCAAAATATTTTTTTGTTTAGAGGAAAGAAACTCAAAGCTTATAATCGCTTAATGTTAAGCAGTAAATTACAGAAATGTCCCTTTAATGCACGTATGCATCAGATAATCAGGATTATTATCGTAATACACTATACATACACCTTTGTCATAGACATGCTGTTTACATGTAATTATTATTGATGTAAATTGGTTTAATATTCGCATTCATTCATTGTTAAGTGATTGTATTGTTTACAACGCTACTTTCAATATTCAATCTGAAATCGCATGTGAGAACTTCAAAACAACATCAGCTCCATTTCATTGACTGTGAACAATGTACTTTGATAGTCATCGGCTGCTAATATTAACTTCCCTATTCATAATTAGCAAATAATACTTAGCTGAAATTATATTATTAAGGAGAAAGCCCAAGTGCAATGCCCAAATATAGAACCAACTTCACCCCAATGTAAATATTAACGTGTTATCATAACGCAAGCACTCATTTTGAGACAAAAAATAGTTTCTAGAAGAAACATTTTGGCGCGCACGTCTGACGTCACGTTCAACTTCCAGCTGCCGCACAATGGAGAATTTAAAATCCCGTTCCGAGCGCGCGCTTTAACGTAACAGTCACTTCTGCTAACGGAAAGTCAAAATCGGTTGCTTTAGAAGTTGGTTACGATTAATAACAGTTCACGAGTGTTTAAAGAAGCATTCTGCATCGGTGTGTCTTACCTTCAGGTGCTCCGGGCAGGAGTGCGGGTCTGCTTCGGCTGGAGAGCTGCTGGTTCGGGTGGGCGAGGCGGTGCCGCTGCCTGAACCTGGGCTTAAAGTCACATTATGCGCGTTTTCGCCCCAGCGCCACGGGTATACCATAAAGTCGCTAAAACCGGGGCTGGTGGGCATCAGGGAGTCCGCGGTGGTGCTCGGTTTAATCGGTGTAGTCTTAATAACCGACACCAGAACTCTTTTCGGCGAGTCGTTGCAGAAAATCATCTGATGCTTGCTGTCAGCCATAACGGATAAAAACTAAATCTAAAAACCGTTGGAATTAAATGAAAACGTTTAAAAAGTGAGTAATCCGCTGTTAACGTGCCGCAGTGTGGTAAAGTCAGTCATTCCCGGGGTTATATGTTGCAGAGCTTCTTTGATCCCGCTCCTCCGACAGCCTCACTTGTTACAGTGACCCGGTACTTTCCCGCGTTGGAAATCGCGCCCGATGGGTTTGCGTAGCCAATCGGAGAGAAGAACGTTACAGCGCTTCCGAGAACCGACCAATGACAGCCGCTGTGACATCCGCGCAGCGCACAGTAGCCAATCACAACTCGCGAATGATTTCTAGTCACTATATACTTTTTAAATATGGCAGAGCGCGGGTTTTCTGACTGACGTTGCTGCTGTCCAATGATATGCGGTAGTTTTTAGTGTGTAGGCGGGGTTTGTGAGGGTTCTTTCCTGCAGCTTTAACGTCTCCCGCGCATAATGTTTACATTTACATCGATTTAAAGGGAAAGGCGGGCGGTGACGGTGGCGCGAAAGTTACGTAATCAAACCGCCTTTTGTTTCATTGTGTTTCAGCAGCTGTCCGCGTGAAAAACCCTTTAATTATTCCATTCTTGAGCAGATAAGAGTGAAACAGATGCATTTCTCCCAGGACATTTAATTGCAGAATATATATATATATATTTTAAAGTTGAAGTCTTGAGAATAATTTCCATATTTTTTTCATTGTTTTTAATTTGTTGTATGAGCTTACTGTTTCTTTATTATTATGAATGCTTATTTAATTCCATTCTGAGGTGTTATCATTCCCAACAGATCTGCAATTATTAATGGTAGACATACTTGTTTCAGTTTTGTGCAAAAATTCATGTTTATGAAATTCTAAAGTTTGGAATAAGATAAAAATAATACTATGTATAACATTAGCTTTATGTATTAATAATTATATAATTATTATAAATATTACACGAAGATGTAAGTCAGATAAATACTGTTCTTTTGATCAATTCATGAATCCTGCCAAATAAAGTGTTTTTAACATTGATGATCATAATAATCTTGATTTTATACACTGATTTCAGCTCAGATTTAAGTGCAGTAGGTGATTGTCTTCAGAAACATGTTGAAAGTCTCTTCACATTCCACTAGTACAGATTAAAGTAAATGATCTAAATGTATTTTTATATTCTGGGTAAGACATAAGACAAAAAAAAAAAGGTTCGTGCAATTAAAATAAATCGGGCCGACAGTTCCTATAATTCTGATAAGTAGCCCAAACTGTGTCAGCAAATGTAGAATTGTACATCTGTGCACCCGTTCACGCAGATCCGCCGTTTGAACATACATACAATACAGTCACAGCGGTAAAATATCCCGTCTTTCGGATGAGACGTTAAACCAAGGTCCTGACTCTCTTCCCTGGGTGTACTTCGAAAAAGAGTAGGGGTTTAACTCCGGCATCCTGGCTAAATCTGCCCACTGCCCTCTGTCCATCATGGCCTTCTAACCATCCCCATATCATTATTGGCTTCATCACTGTGTCTCCTCTCCACCAATCAGCTGGTGTGTGGTCAGGCGCTATATGGCTGCTGTCGCGTCACCCAGGTGGATGCTGCACACTGGTGGTGGATAAGGAGACCCCCCCCCCCCCAATGTGTAAAGCGCTTTGAGTCTCTACAAATGCACTATATAAATGTAAAGAATTATTATTATTAAAAACATGAATGCTAAATCAAAAGGTTTTAAAATCCTGACTCAATATTGGAGTTTGTTTCGCATGTTTCTGTTGCACAGAATGAAACTGCAGCAACTAAACAAAAGTTATGCCAGCTGTGCGCTAGTTTAAAGTTCCGAGCTTATACACCGAAGCCAATACGCACGCACACTGGATTAACTGTAGCAGCGGGCCGTTTACATATCGCGACTTTTCCGCACGCAAGTTTATTTCCAATGTAAGAATATATGCCAATATGTGTGCGCAAGCGGAGCGATACGCTCACTCCTTCCAAACACACCAAGTAGAAAACATCTCACGACATAGCAGTAGCTGTTTCCATCCAAAAATGTGAATTAACTTTATGCACAAAACTGGATTAGCGCATAAAAGACGTGCGAATAAAGCAGTGTTTCCATCCAACAAGTCAAAGAGAACAAAATAATTATGATTATCTGGCGCCAAATATCAACAGTAAAAACTGAATTTGCTGCGATGAGAAGCTGCTTGAATCTTTTCTTCATTTAATAAATGACCTGCGCCTCAGAAGGCCATCCTGGCACGCAGGTGGTATTTGAAGGCGTGAGACCCGGAGCACAGATGCTCTTGATTCTGGAGGTCATTATAATATAATAACACTAATACTGAGATGGAATGACCAAAACAACATTTCAGATGTTTTACAGTGTGTTCAGCCTGCTGGTTTGTCCATTCACACCCATTTTCATCATCACATGATCTCTTATAACAAAAACACATCACCTTTTTTAATGGGCATAATGGAATTTGTTCGATAAAAGTGTTTCCATCGCAGTTAATGCGCATCTTTTCTTATTGAATAAAAATAAAATCCTACTTCGTTTTTCAAAACGTATGCCCATCTTGGGGTTTCTATCAACCAGTTTTTTATGTGCATATCAAAAAAATGTGCATAAAAATAGGTGTATGGAAATGTAGCGGTGAGAGTTGTGCGTGTCTTTCAGTGCAATGGAAACAAAAGATATGTTAGATGAATTATTACGGATTATTAAAATGATTATGCATGTATGAACGCAGATGATAACAACAGCTCATTTAAATACTCACCTAATATAAAGCTTAAATTTACATTAGACGTGATAACCGTGAAACCATGATTATTATTCACACTATATTAACAAACCAAAATCTATAATTGTTGCATCTATAATTGTTATGCAGCTCAAAACACAGCATATGAATGTGTGTGAATGTAGAAGCCTACTGAAGCAATGCACTGCTTTTGTTGTGCTGTGAAATACGACGTTTGAATGTTTGTAAAATAAAAACCCTGTTGTACAATGCACATTATAATTTCGAAATACAATATATTAACATTTTAAATGCAGAAAAAGCCAACGTGGGTGTCTTAAAGAGCAAAAATACAACATATGGGCTCTTATATGCTGTTATGTCATCACTGGCCATATCTTATATCTCATTTGGGATGCCTTTCATGAACTGGCCCCTATGACAAACTAATTGATCAGCCCTGATTTAGTAGGCTGTCTACTGTCATCTTTAATGTGTGCATTTGCGATTTCAGGAGGCATGGCTTTTAATGGCACAGGAGGGATTGTATTTATAAAGAAATTATGCCAAATGGTTAGCATTGTGGCAGATCACCACTGCAACTTTAAATGGTAAAGTTTTAAACTTCTAAACCAAATTTCAAACACCAATGAAGTGAACAATTATCTGTAAAACAATGATTTTTTTAAAGTTATGAACCTTTTTAATCAATTAAGCATTCCAAATATGAGGATAAACATATTTAATATAGAAATTAATATCATTTGTGGACATCAAATACAAACTAAATCTGAAATACACAATAGGATTCATTCATGAACAACATCTGCAACAGGAGAAAGGATTTATTGAAAGTGATATATGATTCAAATCCTTTTCATAT
>CAIGQZ010032336.1:1361930-1377112 GCA_903798205.1 Danio tinwini
GCAGCAGAAATGGAGACTCATCAGACCAGGCAACGTTTCTCCAATCTTCTATTGTCCAGTTTTGGTGAGCCTGTGTGAATTGTACCCTCAGTTTCCTGTTCTTAGCCCGGTGTGGTCTTCTGCTGCTGTAGCCCATCCGCCTCAAAGTTGGACGTGTTGTGTGTTCAGAGTTGCTCTTCTGCAGACCTCGGTTGTAACGAGTGCTTATTTGAGTTACTGTTGCCTTTCTATCAGCTGGAACCAGCCTGGCCATTCTCCTCTGACCTCTGGCATCAACAAGGCATTTGAGCCCACAGAACTGCCACTTACTGGATATTTCCTCTTTGTTGGACCATTCTCTGTAAACCCTAGAGATGGTTGTGCATGAAAATCCCAGTAGATCAGCAGTTTCTGAAATACTCAGAGCAGCCCGTCTGGCACCAACAACCATGCCACGTTCAAAGTCACTTAAATCCCCTTTCTTCACCATTCTGATGCTCGCTTTGACCTGCAGCAGATTGTCTTGACCATGTCTACATGCCTAAATGCATTGAGCTGCTGCCATGTGATTGGCTGATTACAAATTTGTGTTAAACAATTAACCAGGTGTACCTAATAAAGTGGCCCATGAGTAAGTGTAAATAAATAAATTTA
Organism: Danio tinwini; assembly: GCA_903798205.1. Lineage (NCBI taxonomy): Eukaryota > Metazoa > Chordata > Actinopteri > Cypriniformes > Danionidae > Danio > Danio tinwini. The sequence continues at coordinate 1,362,564 of CAIGQZ010032336.1, forward strand.
CCTTAATGACTTTGATGTTGACTTGGTGTGAACTGTATTTTCTTCCAACCTGCAAGTAAAGATTACTGAAATATTAGCAAAACAAGCAAATAAATAAAGCAAATGTTTGATTTGATGCACAGAGCGTCACATGCGCAAAAAGAGCCATTCAGCACAAACTACTGTAACATCACATCCATTTATACACAATGCATGTCATTTTAAAGGCAGCTTCATGAAGAAAAATAAGCTGCATGAATAAGAGAAAAAGTCCTTGTGTTTCTATGAAAAGGGAGAAACTCTTACACCCACACAAATGTCACAATCCATGTGTGTAAAATTAGTTATGCTTATTGAATTAATTATTAAAGAGCAAGATAACGGAGTTTACAATATATCTTATTTGCAGTTTGTATGAGATTTTGATTGACACCTCCTTTAAGTAAAATAGCCATATCACCCTGCAGCCCAAGACTTATTGAAGCCAAGCAGTACCTGGATGGGAGACCACATGGGAAAACTAGGTTGCTGTTGGAAGTGGTGTTAATGAGGCCAGCAGGGGGGCGCTCAACCTGCGGTCTGTGAGAGTCCTAATGCCCCAGTATAGTGAAGGGGACACTATACTGTCAGTGGGCGCCATCTTTTGGATGAGACGTTAAACCGAGGGCCTGACTCAGGTCATTAAATCTATTACAATAAGTGATATTACTGTCATTTTATTGCCCTTGTTTAATGATTATATAACAGCATATAAACATGCATAAACACATTCAAGGGACAAAACAGACAAGTATCGACAAATTACTTTAAAAGGGACCTATTATCCCCCTTTCTGCAAGATGTAAAAAATCTTTGCTGTCTCTAGAGTGTGTAGTGAAGTTTGAGCTCAAAATAATCACACAAAATGTTTTCTAACTCTCTGAAACTGACCCTTTTAGGCTTTGATGCTAATTGTGGCGTTTTGGGGACTGTCACTTTAAATTCAAATAAGATTGTGCTCTTTTCAGAAGAGGGCGTAGCTACAGACGGCTGTGCGTAAAACTTGCTTCAGTGCGAGTGTGTGCTTCATGCTTCTGTCAGTCTATGGAGACCAGGGACGTGCGGTCAGGGGAGGCAGTGCCTCACCTGTCATCATCCTCACCTGCCATCATGAGATGTATACTAATGATAAAATAAATATAATAAAAATAATTTTTGTATAAATATTTGTCCACTGATCTGTGCTATAAATGCAATTTCTGAATGATTCTAATTATTTCAATTCTTTTTATATAAAAAAAATAAATATTATTTTTTTTTTTGCATATGATAATGCATTTCATGAATCTATCACTTATTAATGCTACGTTCACACCAGACACGGAAGAGTCAAGAGCGAGTGATTTACATGTTAAGTCAATGCAAGCGTGTGAAGACATCCTGTGGCATGATACGCGCTAATGGCGCGGCGTGAATGACGCAAATTACGCAGCACGAATTGAGCGTATTGTGCGTTTTGACAAATCGCTCGAGTTCAAAAATCTGAACTTCTGCGGACAATCGCGCTGCCTTAATCACGCCCCCACAAGAGCAAGCTCCTGATTGGTTATGACATAGCGCCTGTTGTTGGTGTCCCGGGGGAAAATCCTTCTTGCCTACACCGACAACAGTTCATCAAGTTCATCAAATTTGGCTTGGCTCAGTCAGAAGCACAGCTGAAAGCTTCCATCATCCAGGTTCAGTTTCTGGAGGAGTTTATGAGCTCACAGAGCTGGGTGCACCTCTGAAAGCATCTAGTGGACTCAGACACTGCTCCAAACGAATCAATGCTGTTTTTCAGCCTTCATAAAGCACATCAACAGTTATTTTTATCAATAAAATCCATGTTAGCCATTTAGCAACGAAGCTACAGTCACCGGGCAGACAGAAGCCCTGCCCATGACGTGAATCTGCGTCTGTTCTGATGCGCAAATGAAGCGAGTAAACTCAAATGTTCACGCATCAATTTATGGATGAATAGCATGATTTTTCCCGCGAGTTCCGCGTCTAGTGTGAACACAGCATTAAGGCTCGTACACACCAGGACGCTTTTCGTTTATCGTCAGCGTTTTCCAAGACGTTTTTCCGGATTCAAACCCAAGCGATTTTCACAGGCGTCGAGCAGATGAGTATGCAAAATCACTCCTTGACGTTAGATGGCGCTACACAAGTTTAAGCTCCTGACACCCGCTTGTAGCATTAAGAAAGAAGAAAAAGTTGACACGCTTGTTGTTATGGATGGTTCTAGCAGCAGCTCCAGCTCTAGTGATGATGAAATGATTAATGATTATCGCCTCTGGGCATCTTCAATGTGCACTCGCATTGACAGTGTTGCGCTTGAGCGCCTCCAAGTGCTGTTTATTGTAACTTCAGCAGCTCCGTGCACGTGAACAAAAGTGCCAATCTGAGTGGTGGAGAAGGTTTTGACGTGCCGCGTCAAAATAAAAAAAGCAAGCATGAGGCGTTTTTTAAAAAAAAATGACACATTTGCGCCTGCCGTTTTGCGCATTGGTGTGCATGATCACATTGACGCCCTTTATTTAGTCACGAGGCGTTAAACGTCGACGGAAAACGCGAGCAAAAAACGTCTCGGTGTGTACGGGCCTTTAGTGTTAGAATAAAGCCACACTGAAAAGATATGAGGTGAGGCAGGCAGTAGCTCTGCTGCAATGAAGAGGGCGCCAGTGAGCTCACGGTTAATCTTGTTCAGTGGTTGCTCTTCTTCTACGCAGTAAAGTTCAATAGGAGTCCGGTATTTTGTGTTTTGCTCTAACTGCAAAATTCCTGGATGTAATGTTAATATCCCAGCTCAAAAATAAACAATCAAAATGTGAATAAATAATGGATGACCAATGCGGGAGCTAAAGGACTTGCTTCAAACGATGGGACAGAAGATAACTCGATCATTTCAAAGAAACAAGTCATTTCAAGACTTAATTTACAAGTAAAGGTAAGACCATTGTGCAAATCCTGTGTGTGTCGCTTGTTATAGCTGTCTGTAGCGTCCATCTTGGTGTTTTTGGGAGGCATATTTATATAAAAAAAAAATAAAATAAAAAAAAGCTATACATTCTACATTCTTTCTTGGCTTAATATGTACCTGCCATGTTTTAAGAAAGAATGCTGATATGATATATGAAACTCAATCGGTAGTCGGCAAATATATTGAGTGCATATGCTCCTGAAAGAGTCGTGCCTCACCAGCCACAAACCTCACGTCACTGATGGAGATTCCTGTCGCTGTTCATTTGTGCTTCATCTAAATCTCCACATCTATAATCCTCTTAGTCTATGCTGACATTATCTTCAGCAGCTCAAACACTCTAATGGCTAATGGACAGACGGCTGCTTCCCACTCAGGGCTGCTGTTTATGCTAATGAGGGAGAGATGGGCACAAGTGGGCGGGGCTTTCCTCTGATGACGCGTACAAAGAGAAAATGTCAAAGCGTTTCATTCATCAAGTCTGATTATAACAAAATAGAATTAATTCATGTTCACCATTAGAGGCTGGACATCTTCACACATTGCTGACACACAACTGTGTGTAATCCCCTCATAAAAGTGATTTTTGTATAATAAGCACCCTTTAAAAATCATACAGAATTTGATGATGCATCTTCATCTGAGACTGACGCGAGTTTGTGATGTTTATAAAGGATGATCCGTCAAGACACTTACGCAGTTCGGGTCCAGAGACGGGCTAACAGTGACGGGAGAAATCATTTATAATCCCACCCAGTCTACACAGTAATGGATGGAGGAGAAGCCAAACAACATCCAGCAGAAGACAACCAAGCTACACACTGAGGACAGCAGCAAAGCTAGCGGCCATCTAAACACAGGGCGAAACTCAGAAAACAACAAAAACTGCAGGAGGAAGACAGGAGACATGTCTTAAGCACAGCACACTGGATCTGTAGCATAAATTCAAGCACATTAATTTCTCTGCACACTGAGATTGCAGAGTCTGTGCTCTGTATGACTTAAACAAGCAGCTATTCAGGGTTGCCTGATTATGATTATGTGCAGGAAAGTAAGGAGTAAAAGCTCTTTAATTAATCACAGATTAAGGCAAGACACAACTGATGAACCTTTTTATTTTTAAATGCAGTGGTCACAAAGCAAACGTTAAGGTTTGGTTCATTTCTATATTTTGCACACACCAAATTTTAGTTTTTTTAATCTCTATATTCTAATTACAGTTTCTGCAGGTTTCAAGTCAAATTTAAGACCATTATAAATGAAATTTTAGACTTATAAAGCGCTAAACACTAATGATTTTCTTTCTAAACGGAAAAGAAAAATATTTTTACATGGCTCATTTAAAAAAAATAAAAATAAAAATCTACTTTTGTAATTTCTGAGCTACATATAAGGGCTGTGCGATTTGGGGAAAGTAAGACTGTCGCACACAGATTTGCTCTTGGGGTGGGGGACATTGATTAATTACATAGCTTTTGAGATTAGCTAATTGAAATGTTTCAAATCACGATTGCGATTCGATTAAAATCACACAGCCTTACTACCTATTATAAATAGTGTTTCAAAACAAGCAAACTCAATGTTTCAACAAAACATTTCTTTTTAAAAATCTAAACTAAATATATGCACAACTGTCTGTCCTCACAAAGTAGTGATACAATAACATTTGCTAAAAAGTTCTTCTTGTATGCATGTAAGGAATATAACTAAATGGCTTGAGTCGGCAGCTAGCTCTCTGCAACTCTCCCATGGTCACCCACTGAAGCAAAGCAGGGCTGAGCCTGGTCAGTGCTTGATGGGGACTCTATACTGCTCAGGGAGCATCATCTTTTGGATGAGACCACTAATCAGTTGGTGTGTGTGGTGTGCGATCTGGCGCGATCTGGCTGCTGTTGCATTATCCAGATAGATGCTGTAGTGGATGAGGAGATCCCCCCAATGTGTTAAGTGCTTTGATGGTCCAGAAAAAAGTGCTATACAAGTATAAAGAATTAGTATTATTAATATTAAACAATATTGGTAAATAGGTAATAAATAAAATTGTTAGTGATAAGTTGGCAATTGGATGGGTGTTGGTCTGATTGGGTAGATTTACATGGACAAAGGAAAGACCTGTTTAAAATGATTTATGACCTACAAGACAATATTTAAGCAAACTCTGTTTTTCTAATTTAAGACTGCAGACAGCCTGAATAAAATGTATTATTGTAATACTGTAAGAACACATACAAAGTCCTAAACATATTGTGAAATATGAATGATCTTTTTGTTTTCTTTCTATTGGCAGAAGATTGATTAATAGAGCGACAAAAAAAAGTGATTAAACTTATACTAATAACTTTAATACAAGTCAACAAAACAAAACTACTTTGAACCAGGCTTTATTAAATGTTCAGATTGTGTTTCGGAAACGCATGCATGTTTAATCATATAATCCCTTATTTGCAGGTTTAGAACTTTTCAGAAAACATTTATTGCATTAAGATTCTATTGGGATAAACCAACTTGATATGAAAAAATATTTCCCCTATTCATCAGTAGTGTCTCGCCTTAATCCTAAAAATAAAATTAAGATACAGATTGTGTCCAAATCAAAGACACATTACATTTAAATAAAACAAATCTGAGATCAGATCCAGTCAGCAGTGCAATACACAAAGCAACAATGGCCACAGGTGTGTTACAAAAAAACAGTTCACACGCACACTTCATGCATGACAATAAAAGCACAAACAACACCATGCAAAGCAAGGGCTTGATGAAATGCTTTGGTTAGAACATCTAATATGAAAATCATGCTTGTTTAATAAATCAAAAGGAAATAAAACATGATGTGAAAGGACATGCAAAGACAGATTTCTACATGCATCTGGCTGGATAAACTCACTGCTTCACAATGCACACATTTTATTTTGAGCCCATAAATTCTCACATCGTTTAAACATCGATATCATTCGTAATAGTTATGTCACATGAAATGCAACATCAAATCTGTTTTATAATTTATAATTTGCATGTGATTATGAGGCCTGTGACTGTATAATGATTTTAAAAACATTCAGATATAATAAACTGTATCATTTGTAACTTTAAAAACCATTAATCATTATTCAATTACTGTGCCTGAATACTGTTAGACTCGGAAAATGATTAAAAAATGGTTTATTTCAATTGTATTTTTTAAAATGGTATCCATCTATGCTTGTAGATTATATTTTACGTACATTCACTCCTCTACAGAATCATCCCAAATCAATCTAAAATTATCACTTGTTTCCAAAACAGGTGAAATTGTATTCATAATCGCAACAGTATATTATATAAAATAAATAAATCAATATAATATCAATAAATAGATAAACAAATAAAATAGCAGAAAAAAATACTGCAATGTTAGATTTCCCAATATTGTGCAGTTCCAATAAACATACAAAAAAAAGTTTGCTGGTAAACTTGGAGTGTAAAAATGTTGACTTTTAGAGAAACTAAGCAAAATGGGTGAAAAACAAACAGAGCTGGGTGGATTATTCGTGATTTAAAAAGTAACGGATTACAATTCACGTCAAAATGTTTAGTCAGTAATATGATCTCTTAGATTACACATTCATGGTGATGTAATCGGACTACTTTTGGATGACATTTAGATTACTTTTGTGCCAACTCTTATTTGACGTCTCAAATATTGAAGCAGGATGATATTGTGCTATTTTGACAGATAGAAATAAAAATCTCTTCATTGCTTATGAATATTTATCAATAGCTTCTGCTTAAAGTGCAATGATGGAAAGTTCATACTTCACAAAACTAATACACTAATACACCTCACTGTTAGTGTTTGCTGAGAGAAACGCTCAGTAAAACACACATTTACTGCACATTAAGAACATTTAGAAAACAGTTGCAATACAAAAAAATTTGAATATTGAACCTTTCATTGTGTAAATAATATGTAATGCATAAAAAAGTAACTAATTATCAGTATTCTAAAAAAAGTAGTTTACTCTGGATTACAAGTACTTGATTTTGAATTCTGATTATGTAATCCAGATTACGTATAACGTGCAATGACCCAGCTCTGAAAAGAAGTGTGTGGGATGAAATGGAGCCCTGCGGCAGCCACACATTCATGATGCTGGCCGATGGTGTCACAGGACTTACCTGAGCGTCATTCTGCTACCATTAGAACAGCACACAACAGCCGGGCCACAGCGAGCCCAGAACACTGCAGCACTTTACTAGCACTCGCCTGCCGAGTCATAAAAGGCTTTTGGACTTTTGGAATAGGAAGACTGATGGTTTTAAAGGAATAGCTCACCCAAAAAAAGAAAACTTTTGTCATTAAAGTTGCCATGAAACAGAAGCTGGTAACAGTTAACATTGGTAACGAATTTGTTTGTAAAAAAATAGGAACCCTAATAAGCCCACCCTACAAAGGGCTGGTAGGCACGCCCTATAAACGACAAATATCCCCACCCCATAGAGGACTGAATGCCCCGCCCTATAAAGGACTGATAAAGGAGAGATAGCCCCACCCTACAGAGGTATGAAAACCTCATCTTATAAAAAAACAGATAGGCCTCCTCGATAAAGGACTGATAGCCCCACCATATAGAGGACTGAAAGTCCCACCCTATAAAGGACAGATAGCGCCACCCGATAAAGGACAGATAGCCCTGCCCTATAAAGAACTGATAAAGGAGAAATAGCCCCGCCCTATGATGAACTGATAAGGGAGAGATAGCCCCGCCCTATAGAGACCTGAAAACCCCACCCTATAAAGGACTGATAGCTCTGTTGTAAGGGTCCATCTATTAGTCCTATTGCGGAACTAACAGCATGGGTGAAGGTTAAATGCGTGTAAGCCTTTGGTTCATCTATTAGTCCTATTGATGGACTGAAATCAATCTGCTGCATCTGACGCTATTGCTGTGTCTTTAATTGGATTGCAACCCCTGGGGTAATTAGATTATATTAAAGTAGTAACTATAAGCTACTATAGTAGCTATATAGTATATAGTAACTATAAACAACTATTTTTTCTCTTCAATAGGTTATGGATAAAATATGGTAATTCTTATGGCTTAATAAAAATAAATAGATTTTTGGAAATCACCAGGTGACCCCTCTTCATTGTCCTGCAACCCCTCAGGGGATCCCGACCCCAACTTTGAGAACCACTGCTATAGAGGACTTAAAACCCCACCCATAATGGACAGATGGCCCCGCCCAATAAAGCACTGATAGATGAGATAGCCCCACCCTATAGGACTGAAAGCCTTGCCCTATAAAAGGACAGATAGCCCCGCCTGAAAGCCTACCCTATAAAGAACAGATAGCCCTGCCCTATAGAGGACTGAAAGCCCTGCCCTACAGAGGTATGAAAGCCTTGCCCTATAAAGAACAGATAGACCCGTCCAATAAAAGACTGATAAAAGAGAAATAGTACCGCCATAAGAGGACTGAAAGCCCCACCCTATAAGGGACAGATAGTGCCACCCGATAAAGGACTGATAAAGGATAGATAGCCCCGCCCTATAGAGCCCTGAAAACCCAGCCCTATAAAAGGACTGGTAGCTCTGCCCTAAAGAGGACTGAAAGTCCTGCCCTACAGAGGACAGATAGCCCCGCCTTAAAGGAATTCCATGTGATCAGAAGAGCAGAGAAGCAATTTCAAGTGGGAGGGAAGGTAGTATTTGCTAAAAGATTATGAGGGCAAAATAATTTTTATAAGGGTTTACAAAATAATGAAGCGCACGGATCATTTTTATCAACAACTGCTTTGTAAAACTTGCAGCTCTTATTTTCATATTTATATTTCATGGCAACTTTAATTACTCACAGTGATGTAATTTCAAATCCTTAACACCTTTGTTCATCAAGGAGCATAAATGAAGATATTTCTGTTGAAATGTGAGAGCTCTCTGGCCCTCCATAGACAATAGAAATGTTCAAAGATAAGAAAGGAACCATAAACACCTTCAAAACAAATCAAGTGTCATCACGATGTATCAGTGATTCAATTGTACTTTTACAAAGCTATGAAAATGTCTGTACGCAAAATGATTTTTGAACTGCGGGTACATTTAATGAATTTTCCATTCATTTTCCTTAATTTGACACAAATGTATAATTTATAGTAAACTGAATTAGGCATGGGCCGGTATAAGATTCTGACGGTATGATAACCTTGGATAATAATATCACGGTATTGTGATTACTGCTCTAAAATATATTCTTTTTAAATGTCTGTGTAAAAAAACAATTTTTTTCCCCTTTGAACACAATATATTTTATTTTGAGAAACATTTATAATATTTTGGAGCAGTAAACGTGCCAGGCCAAATACAAAAAATGAATCATTGACGTCTGCTGTCTTCATTAGTTTTAAAAACACAGATTTATTTACGATTTAAAATGGCATCTTTGAATATCTTTTCTGCTGGAGATGCTGTAAAAAAAAAAAAAAGTAAAAAAATAAAATAAAATAATAATAATAATAATAATAATAATAATAATAATAATAATAAAAATAATAATAATTTCACACATGCCTTAGGAACGGTATTAGAGAAATTTTTGGCGGTATGAAAACTTTGACTTTTCCAAACCGCGGTATATCTTGAAAACGGTTATCGTCCCATGCCTAAACTAAATAAACGTTGGAAACTAGCATACAGCGCCATCTATTCTTAAAAGGGTCACGAAACACCAAAACACATGTGTTGAGCTGTTGTCAGTCATATCTGTGTCCCACGCTTCTATAAACACTATTAGGACACATATATAAATCGCACAAAAAAATAAAAATTTGTTGTTTTTGCGTTATTTTGAGCAAATTCGTTCTTTCGATTTAAAACGATTGTGGTGCTGTGTATTCCAGTGTGGGGAGTGGATGATTGCACAGGCGAGTGCATCGCGATGTCTCGGAGTGTGCAGCATTAATTCATGAGAAAGACTTGGCTCAAACCAATCAGCACTCTATTGTGTATGAGGTGCAACTTCATTAATATGCATAATAGCTTCAAAGACTGTTTTATCTGTTGCAGTGTTCAGACAACAGAGAGACGCCACGCTGTGTTGCCAAAACAAGTGAAAGAACAAGAATTTGGAGATACGGGTCATCAGTGTTGCGTTTATTAACGTGCTGCGTTTATTATTGTGCTGCAACGAGGATTTTGTTTTCATTTCCCGCTATGAGATCGCTGCAGGACTCACGTGTGGATTACAGTGCACGCGACAGAAATATGTTTGTAAGGAACATTTTTTACCCGAGAGCTTTTCACATCTGGAAATTATGAAATTCGGATTTGCCGCTCGTCTCCTTTTTAAAAAGACATGGCTCCAGTGTGTGTAGATTGTCCTGTCACTGAGATCAGTGGTCTTTGTTTGTTCATTCAGATGGTAAAGTTAGTTTGTATTGTCAGCAGTGCTCTTTTAGTTTTAAGAGACATACCATAGTCAAAATGATTTAGTGACCAAGTTTACAGCGTGTTAATATCACTGCAATATTATAGTACAATATCATAGACTGAAAGATCCGAATGTAAACATGTAAACACCACAATCAAACTATTACCATCGTGCAGGATTTGCCGCATTTCGTGACAGGATAGTCTATACACACACGGCTTTCTGACGCTACCTACTGAGTGCATCTAAGTTACCGAGAAATGCGGAGGATTTTTTTTCTCCCATTCGCCATGCGGTATCGAACACTTCATTAAAACTCCACTCTCTAGCAGTTTCTCATTTGTCACGAGGGACATTCATGAAATGTTCCTAAATAAAAAGTGAAAGTGCCAAACTGCAGTTAAAGTCCACAAATTAATAATTTGGCAAATAATTGGATTACTGATGTCCATGTAAACAGTCACTGTCTTTCTCCCCTGCGTATGTGTGTTTATTTTGCCTGTGAAAATCAGCGCATGCCCAAATGGAAACTCCCATTTTTGCAAATCCTTCCCTCTTTCCCTCCCCCGACACTCCCACCTAAACAGAGCTGGACTTTTTCCCAAACTAGAGGTGTAAAAACACCCTGCTGAGACAGGGGGGTTTCGTTGCCCTTTAAAAAACAGCCTAGAACGCCATCTGCCGTTAGAAACTAGCATAAAGCACCGTCATGCATTTTGAAAATCCTGAATTGATGCAGGATCGATTTCTTGAACTATTTGTAGCCACAGCACTAATCAGAGAGCGCTCACATTCCATCAAAAATATCCTAATTTGAGTTCTAAAAATGAATGTTGGTCTTACAGGTTTGAAACAAGGCGAGTAACAATATCAGAATTGTCATTTTTGGGTGAACGGTCCCTTTAACGTGAAGCATGCAGTTAGTCTACATGTACATACATGCACACATATAAAAGTTCAACATCTATCATGAGAGAACCACATCATATGCAGATGATCCAGAGGGGAATCGACTCCATGAGCATCTAACACACTACTCTCTCCCTACGGCACACGTCCACTGGCAAACACATTACGGACTGTGATTTCTAATGAACACAATGAGTGAAGCCTCGAAATTCTAAGGGAGACTAAAAAACTGTGTTGAGGTGCATACATTTAGTCTTTAAAGCACTATAAATGAGTGAAAACCTGTGCAGATATTCTGACTCTAATGGCTGCTGTCCTTTTCCCACCATTTATTTTTAGCTCTGGGTTCAGCTTTGAGCCACTCCAGCCAACAGCAGAACAGCAACTACTGAGGAAGTGGGGCTAAAGATTGTAAGGCCGTATCTGATTGGTCAAACCAATGCATAAAATGAATGTAATTTATCATATATGTCTGCGATGCATATATAAATTGCATATACTATTATCACGATAACATAAATTTGCAATATATTGTGCAGTCCAAACCCAGTCACAATCAGATCTGGGAATATTAGGATTGAAAATCTATTTAATAGTTGCATATTCATTACATAAGGTGTCAATATTATATAATATTTTGGTAACATGCAGACTGCTCTTCAAAATCAGCTGACAAGGAATAGAAAGTAACATTACATATTGCACAATTAAGCCATTATCATCTTAAAAATAGCCTTTATTAATAGGGTTTCCACTCAACTTGTACTGAATCAAAATTATTATTATTTTTGTTTTAAAAAGCAGCAATAATATAACTGTAAAAATGTCTAACCACAGATTTCTGCTTTGCGGTCATATTTGCATTCTATAAAGTTACACTTACTGCATAACTGAAGTTTACTTTATCCATATGTTCAAATAATAATAATAAAAATATAAATAAATAAAAAAAGCAAATCTGTCCATCAGAATTGAGGAAGGCTTATTTCCAGAACATTTACTATCCCTGTTCCTCAGAAAAAAAACATGACATTGCTATCATGTTATTAGAGATCTAAAATAACCATTGATTTTTATGCAATTTTATAAAAATGTAGTTATGAGAACTTTAAGTTATATTACAAGCTATCAGAATTACATTCTTTTAGACCATATAATAATCAGGATCTGCACCAAAATATTTTTTCCTGCACATTTTCACTACATCATCCTCATGTTTGATCCTTCAAGATTTAAATGCATCATCTGTTACTCACAAAAAAATAAAGCAAAACCATTTAAATTAAGTATTGAATTAAACTGTTATACAAATTACATTGTTTAGATTTCAAGAGCATTTTCAATTTTCGAAGCAATATAATATATAAATCAATACATTACTGTATTGAAGCTCAACCCGTATATAAAAGTAATGTTACTGCCCGCAAAAATTAAAGCAAAACTCCTCTCCATTTGATATGTCACATTTGACAGGATTGAACTGTTTTACAAATTACATTTAATTTAGATTTCAAGAGCAGTTTCAATCAGGGCTGCACAATATATGGTTTCAGCATCGATTTCACAATGTGATCATTCACAATAGTCACATTGCAGGATTTTGCAACGCTGAGTCTGAATTATAATATATAATTTCCATGTGTTTCTAAAGTCGGTGTAATGTTGGTAACTTTAAATCCGATTAATTTAATGATTTATTCATGATTCAATTACTGTACCTGAATACTGTTAATGCAGAAAACATTGTTTAAATTGTATGTTTTCTGTATTGTATTTTACTATGGTTTGTTTATAAGATTCTAGGCAGATGCACTTCCCTACAGACCCATCCCAATTGATCTAAAATGATCAATTATTTCAAAATAGGGATATTAAAAAGTCATCTATATATGAAATTGTACTCATATCACATAATTACAAAATATTGCAATGCTCGATTTTTCCAATATTGTGCAGCCCTAGTTAAAAATGCATTCGTTATTAATTTGCAGCAATAAAACACCAAACAAAGGTCACCAAAGCCCAATAAACTGCCCATATATATTTACGATATATCAAACACACAGACTTAATTAACTATGCATTGAAGAGAAGTAGTTTACAGGTATTGATTCATCTTTAGAGGATTTTAGGTCATAGTTGAAGACAAATTTGTTCAGTTTAGCATTTGAAGCACTCTTAAATGCTTGTTGTAGAATGTTTTTAATTCAATGTTTGTACTTTGTCATTGGTTGTTCATGTCGCTTAAATATTTTACATTTCTATGTGAAGCACTTCACCTTGCAGTTAAATGCGCTATATATAAATAAAGTGGAAGTTGATCCTTCTGCGCCAGTGGACACGTACCGCCAGGCTACATGTATATTGATGGACAGAGAAGCAATATAATGGAGATGTACTTACGATATTGAGCCTGTAGATGCTCTGGATTGCCTTTTACTCTTCAGAGCTCGCAGTTTGTCACCTTGTGTAAGTCCAGCACACTCCTCTTCCTCTTCTTCAGTGTTCTGAACAATTAAACCACAATCTGGTTAACAATTACAAAAGTAAAGACATGCAAAAAATATATATAATAAAAATTATTTGGTGCGCTGAACAATCAAAACACAATTTGGTTATTAAGAACATTAGTAAAGACACATAAAAAATTTAATACTTTAACTTATTTATGCAGAGTGCTCAGCATATGAGTGAACTCCTCACAAATCTATTTTTTAAATATCTCTTTTTTGAACGCTATACAATATTATCTGTATTGTATATATGCTTGGCCAATTCAATTCAATAGATTCATAAGCAAACACCCAACTGCTTTGATTGGCTTACAGTTTTGCATATTAACAAGGATAAACAGGCAGTGCAGTAAAAATAAAAATGGGTGTGAATCTTCTGTGGAGGCGGAGCTTATCCACTATTACATCATAGAGTTGAACATTCCAGAACTTTGTAGTTTTGTCAGATGGCCTTCAATATAAGCCCATTTTAGAAGAACCACAGAGATTTGACTTCTGAAACTCACAGGATGTTCACAACTCTTACGCCTGTTTCACACCGCAAGCAAAAGCAGTGTGTGAGCAGCGCGTATGGAGAGCAGAAGCAGCACGCAGGCGTTTGCTTTTCACACCAGCTGCGTCTACAGTGCGTAGCTCTTCGGCAGCTGCTGCACAGATCAAACTATTTCTGTCTATTCTATCTAGTTACCTCTCTCTACATATACATACATACATACACATATATATATATATATATA
>CAIGQZ010032336.1:1382112-1396911 GCA_903798205.1 Danio tinwini
AAACCCAGCACCAAAACTAATCGCAGCACTGCTGCTTCAGCGACGCTCACGCCTCGGCTTAATACATCAAAAGACCAAGAGAGTTTGGGTTTCGCAGTTCATGACCCCTTTGAATGCAACTTAACGCTGTTAGCTGAAATGGACACAGTGTTGGTGTAGATCAGGGCTATTCAATTAGTTTGTAATGGGGGCCAGTTCATAAAAAGCATCCCAAACGGGGGGCCGGAGAGGTATGACTTGCAATATAAGTAATGACAAAACAGCAATATAAGAGCTCATATGCTGTATTTTTGCTCCTTAAGACACTCACGTTGACTTTTTCTACATTAAAACGTTAATATGTTGTATTTTGAAACTACATAACATCACTGTATTGTACAATGTGGCTTTTTTTACAAGCATATCCAGTGTATTTTGATGCACAACATCTGTGTATTGCTCAAGTACGCTTCTACATTCAGACACATTCATATGTTGTGTTTTAAACTGCGTAACAATTAGGCATGCAACGATTATAGATTTTGGTTGTACAATTATAGTCTGAAGAATAATCATGATTTCACAGTTATC
This sequence comes from Danio tinwini, assembly GCA_903798205.1. NCBI lineage: Eukaryota > Metazoa > Chordata > Actinopteri > Cypriniformes > Danionidae > Danio > Danio tinwini. Next base: position 1,382,683 of record CAIGQZ010032336.1, read on the forward strand.
ACCATTATTATGCATTTATTACATTTAAAACACGGCTAGTTTAGAAAAATCACAAGAAAACCGCTTGTATATTAAAAGTGTTGTTTTTTGCTGCTTGGTAACCATATACAGCACAAAATATTAATAAAACCCAAACAATAATCAATTTCTCTCTTTTGACTTAAAAATAAATGAAAAAGTTTTTGATTTTAACACGAGTGATAATTTTACAATGAAAATAAAATGACAGAACAATGAATAAATACATAAATAATAAATACTGCAGCTCTGCACAAGACGTTTGGCCATAGGAGAAATGGTCGTGCACAACTGAGCCTGGTTTCTCTCGAGGTTTTTTAAATTCTTCACTTTCGCCAATTGGTGAAGTTTTTTCCTCGCCGCTGTCGCCACTGGCTTGCATGGTTCAGGATCTGTAGAGCTGCGCATCGATGGATTAGCTCTTCAGTGTTTGGACTCTCAGTAGTGATTATTAACCCACACTGACCTGAGCTAAACTGAACTGAACTTAAACACTGAAAACTGAACTGACACTGTTTACATTCACTATAAACTTCCATGTGAAGCTGCTTTGACACAATCTACATTGTAAAAGCGCTATAGAAATAAAGATGAATTGAATTGAAAAATAAGAATAAATAAAATAGTATTTGTCTAATGTTAATTTAAGCTATATATTAGCTAAGAATATAAATGAACTGTTGTTATTATCTGCGTTCATACATAATCATTTAATAATTTTCTAATTAATTTTACATATCTTTTGTTTACATTGCACTGAAAGCCACGCACAACTCTCACCGCTGCAGCCTGAGATCATTTCTACTGTGCGCCGCTGTATGTCGGTTTGATTGCGAGCCATGCGCACACCGCTTCCAATATGCAAACGTCTCAATTGGAAATACTTGTGCGCGGAAAAACGCAATATGTCAACGGCTTGCTGCTATAGTTAATTCAATGTGTGTGCGTATTGGCATAACTAGTTGCAGCTTTTTTCCGTGCAACAGAAATGCGGCGTTGAGAAGTCTTTAATGAATAAAAGCGGTGATAATAGTGAAATCGGCTAATCATTGCATCCTTATTAACGATATCAGTGCATTGTACAAAAGGCCTTTCTACAAACATTTAAATGTTTTCGGCTGCTCGCACCACTCACTTAATGTCAGGTGACTCACGCTCTGCGCAGCCTTTAACTGCAGCTCGTGCTGTATTGAACAGACGCACGCCACTTCATAACTATAGCGGCCGTTTTTCGACTGAACTAAATTTATTTTTGGGGGGCTGGAACAAATTGCCTCGGGGGGCCGGGTTCGGCCCGCAGGCTGCCAATTGAATAGTACTGGTGTAGATACTCACATTCTGACTGGCTGTTTTCCTCTGTGATGTGCTCTTGTTGGTTCCATTAATAGAGATATCTTCCACCCCAGACAGGATTCCAGCCACTGCTGTTTTAGTGGAGCCGTTTTCCTGCTCATTGATCTTCTGCCGATACAGATCACCCTCTGCCCACAGACTCGACTGCTTTCTGCCACATTAATAGACATGATCAAATTAATATTAGGATTACTGAAAGTAAAAACTGTTTAAAATGCACTACTTGAAGGTTAAAAGGGGACCTGCTATGCAGAAATCACTTTTATATGGGGTTTAAGCACAGTTGTGTGTCAGCAGTGTGTGAATATCTCCAGCCTCTACTGGCAAACATGAATTAATTGTATTTGTTATGATCAGACTTGATAAAAACAGTCTGCAGAAACACTTTGATTGACATTCTCTCTTTGTACATGTCATCAGAGGGGGAAAGCCCCGCCCACTAGTGCCCATCTCTCCCTCATTAGCATAAACAGCAGCCCTGAGTGAGAAGCAGCCGTCTGTCCATTAGCCATTAGAGTGTTTGAGCTGCTGAAGATAACTTCAGCATAGACTAAGAGGATTATAGATGTGGAGATTTAGATGAAGCACAAATAAACAGCGACATAGACTGACAGAAGCATGAAGCACACACTGACAACACTGAGAATGCTAGTGCTGTTTTACATCTGCCACTATGCTGACACAGACATTTGTAGCTCCATTTAAACTTAAAGCAACAGTCAGCAAACAGCACAATTAGGACCAAAGCCTAAAGGGGTCAGTTTCCGAGAGTTAGAGAACATTATTAGTTTACTATTTTGAGCTGAAACTTCACTACACACTCTTAAGACAGCAGAGACTTTTTAACATCTTGTAAAAAGCAACATGTCACTTTTTAAGGCGTCTAAAATTCACTCACTCATCGACAAAGTTCTGTTGGGGTCCAATGACGGATCCAGGTCTGCAGATCCTGATCCACGCGATGGCTTCAGCTGCCGTCAGTCTGAAGTGTTTCATCAGGTAACAACCAATCAGTGTCCCCGTTCGGCCCAGACCAGCTGAAACACACACCCCCACCCGTTAACATTTTTATTTCACAGAGACTTACTGAATCACAAAAAAAGCTAAGATTATAAAGGGAATATCTGCAAAATAAGATGCCAAAAGCATGCTTAATGAAATTATTGGAAATATTTAAAGGGACAGTTCACCCAAAAATTACAATTCTGTTATATTTTTCTCATCCTCTACTTGTTCCCACTCGGATTGAGTTTCTTTCTTCTGTTGAAAAGAAAAGGAAGATATTCTGAAAATTCTGGAATAAACAGCCACTGACTGCCATAGTATTCAGTTTCCATACTATGGAAGTCAATGGCTGCTGCACACTGATGTATGAGGAGATTCCTTCCATGGTCTACATGGTGTCTAGAGAAGCGCTATTTAAATGCAAGGAATTATTATTATTACTATTTTCCATATTAATTGAAATGTAAAAGGCACATTTAGGGCCTATGTGCCACTTACAATAGCTTACAGTCTAATCATGCAAATTAGATATAGCCTATAGTCTAATAATGATGCAAAAATACTTTTATTTATTTGTTGCCTATAACCTTCAGAAATTATCATTACTCTTCAATCATTCATTTTCTTTTCGGTTTAGTCCCTTTATTCATCTGGGGTTGCCACAGCAGAATGAACCGACAACTTAAGGCTGATTTATACTTCTGCGTCAAGCGCACACGTATGCTACTGCACAGACTATGCGTGAACGCATAGCCCTCGCCGTCTGCGACATTGACCTCTCAAAAAAATGAAACGTGCATGCGTATCACAAGCTCTGTGATTGGTCGGCTTGGTAGCGCTGATGAGTGTGGGCGAGGTGAGAGCCGAGCGAGCATGATGCAGCGAGTGTTTACAAGTGTGGAGTCCCGTGAAGGAGCTCCGGATGGAGACTGTTGTTTTGTGTTTATCTTATAATTAAAGTTGTTGCACGTCCGCCAGTTCCCGCCTCAATATGAGCGAATTTGAGCCACTTGTATATTAAGAAAGCATTCAGAAAAAACAAAACACCAGTGAAGAAACTCGACACAGAGAAACATAAACACCTACTGCCAGCTAGTGTTTCGGAAGTGTACTGCAGAAAAACAAACAGCGCGCAGAAGTATAAATGCACGGCTACGCACAAGGCTTGCGCCGTGGGTCCCGCCGATCACTTGACGCAGAAGTATAAACCAGGCTTTATCCAGCATATGTTTTACGCAGCAGATGCCCTTCCAGCCGCAACCCAACACGGGAAAAATAAATTATTATTATCATTATTATTAGGCTACTGTTTTATTAACATCTACTTTTACAACTTTCAAACCACTGCAGCAACATTATAGCCTTTAGACCCAAATCATAGGCTATGCAGTACAGATACATTTCCTAAATAGCCTACTTAAAATTATAACCATTAACATATCCAATTTTTTTTTGTTTACACAAGCTTGAGACACAATGCAGATTCTGCTTTAAATCATCTGTCACCTATAGCTTTCATCATGAGTCACGGATGTTTTTAAAATGGTATAATACGAAGGGAGTGCAATTGTCAATTAGAAGATCGCTAAAACTGAAAAGCTAAAATTCTAAACTAAATTACACGGAAGAGAGATGACTATTTCTTAAAAAATTCAAAGTGGATGTTGGAACATTGGAAAGGAACAGGGTATAGGGTGGATAAGTGTGAACAGAACACAGCCAGGAACTCTGCTTTAAAGTACAAATGAAATCAAAACTAATCAAAAACTAACACTAACTAGTTTTGTGGTGAACAATTCATCTGTGCATGTCATTAAGAAAAAAATAGTTTGGCCTTGTAATCTAAAATTAAAATCTATTAATACACTTCCTGTTTGTTTTTAGGAAAATTCTTAGGCTGCTTCCGAAATCGCCTACTATTTGGCATGTACTGCATTTGAATTTAATTGTACTACTCAGCCGTTGGAAAAGTACGTTCTATACAGTATGAATGGAATTCGGACGTACTACATCCGCCATTTTGTCATGGTCACGTGACCTACCTGCGTCAGTTGCGTCGCTTCACTCCATTCATGAATTTTCTCGTGGGGCATCATGGGATAGCGCAGCGTGCATGGCATGCGCACTTCAGAATCTCGCCGGAAGTAGTAAGTCATCCGGGTACTTCTCGCATACTGATTTACAAATTCTATAAATTCGGACTTTCTACTTGGCTCGTATACTGATTTTAGCATACTGTATAGTATGGAAGTATGCGGTTTCGGATGCAGCCTTAGATTAGGTCTGTCTGAGGAATTGGGCGTGCCTAACATGCTTAACCATGCCCCTCCGGCTGTCAGTTTTGACAACAAACAGAAATGGTGAGGAGTTCTTCGTACCTTGCTTAAATGATCTAAGATGATTTGACAGATCCTGGATCTTTTAATCTTGATGACTGATCTCTGGCTAATTCGTTCTTCAAACAAGTTTGCGAATCAGATTAAAACGTCTGGATGAACTGATCTGAGATCGCTGCGTGTGTTGTGAAGGACTGATCTATCTATCTATCCTCTAAATCAGCAATGATTGGCTGAAGACACAGCAGCATAATGACATCATCTGACTAATATTCAATTATCCATGTGAGCAAAATTACATAAAATTCGTAGTAAACGGTTTGTTAAATATGATTTTTTTAACTTTTGTTGTGGGCTGCATGTTTTATATTTTCATGTGTCAAGAGTATTTAGCAATTTATTTAGTTTAACAGTTAAAGCGGATTTTCTTTATTATAGTAGTATTATTTCGTTAATCGGTGCAAAGAATAACAAGATGTTTAAATAAATTTTGCATCACAAAAACATTTTGATATTGGTAGAGGTGTCTGCAACTTTTGTGAAGCATCAAATCACTGTCATATTAAGTGTCAAACCATGTTCATGACTGCATAAATGTATTCCTTATAAAAAAAAAACGCATACTGTCCATGTCTATTATCATACACAAATTGTACGAAATCGATTGTACGTGTTTGTATCTAAAACGTTCATATCAATGAACTTTAAACTCCCAGGTGGCAGTCTTTGTACTTTTATTTTGGAGTGCAGATTGCATAAGTTTTATTTATTTATATTTATATATTTTTACCAAGTGTATATAACTACTACTGTAAGAAAATTTCAGAATTCGGTACATACTTTCAGTCTTATATTTGCTTGAACTGACCCGATCTAATCCGGTTTATATGAAATAAACCTGCTCCCGAGCAGGTTTGAGCTACCAGAACTGTTGCTGACAACAACTCTCAGATGACTTTTGAAGAACAAAACGATCCTGGATTGTGTCAAATCGTCAATAACCAAATCAAGCTAACTGAGTAATCCACGTACGAAGAACAGACCACTGGAGGACTCTGTTAAGTTGTAATAACTGCAACTGTCTCCTACCCAGGTGCGTAACCTTGGAGTGCTCTTTGATGCACAGCTCAGTTTTAACTCCCACTTCAAACACTTAACAAAAACTGCCTTCTTTCATATCCGCAATAATGCAAGGATTAGACCATTTCTCTCACAACCTGATGCAGAAAGGCTTATCCATGCCTTCATCACATCACATCACATCTTGATTTCTGTAATTCACTATAAGGTTTACCTACAAGTTCTCTCAGAAGATTACAGTACATTCAAAATTATTCTGACACGCATCATATTACTCCTGTATTACAACAATTACACTGGCTTCCTATTAAATCACGGATTAATTTTAAGACCTTGATTTTAACCTTCAAAGCAGTGCATGGGCTAGCACCTGGTTACATCTGTGACCTGGTGACTCTAGCCACTCCAGCTCGCAGTCTTCGTTCGGCATCAAGACTAACCCTATATCAGCCACGCTGCAAACTCAATACCATAGGTGGGAGAGCTTTCTCATACAATGCACCCAAGCTGTGGAATGCACTACCCATCAGCATTAGAAATGCCGCCTCTCTGGAGTGTTTTAAAAAACTTTTTAAGATTTACATTTTTAGCATTGCTTTTAACTTAGGATGACCAATTTGTTAACTTTTTTATTCTATATTATGGTTCATATTCTTAATGTTTTATTGCATCTTTTTATTTTTGTGTTTTGTTTGCCTGTATTGTTAGTATTCTACCTTGTAGCGCTTTGAGTTTCAGAAAAGCGCATTAAAAATAAAATGTATTTGTGGCGAGGGGGCGTGGCCGAGAGCCGTGGGAGCGAAACGAGGCCCGCCACAGATGAGATGCACCTGTGGTGCGCACCTGCCTTCAATCCCACGGAAGGAGCTCTGGACTATAAGAGGAGGAACGATGGCAGAGGACAGAGAGAGAGGACCGGGCCCGGACATGTTTTGTTTTACTTTTGCTTTTGCTTTTCAGTTTGAAAGGAGGAGCTGCCGTCCTTTTTATTAATAAATATTTATTTAAACACCGTCGGTTCTCCGCCTCCTTCTTCCCGGCGGCTAGGTGGCGTAACTTTATTACAGTGGTGCCGAAAACCCGGTAGAAGGAGGGACACGTCGTCCAGTTGCCCTCGCCGCTGAGGAGGAGGGCGAGTGTTCGGGAGTTAACCCGAGTGGGGGAGAAACCCGTTCGTCTGCCAGAGTGCCGGGGCGGCCTGAGGCTGGCGAGGAAGGATCTGCCTGCTGCTGTCTCCCAGCATGGGGAGGAGCAGGGGACGCGGGGCTCCCCACCGGATGGGAAAGAGCTGAAGGGAGCCATCCCAGAGAGCCCGGGGGGAGTCGCCGCGATCCGCCATGATGCCGAAGCCTGCGTCCTCCACCGAAGCGGAGCAGGAGATCAGAAATGCCGCCAGCCAGTCAGGAGAACCACCGCTGGACACCAGAAGACGGACGGGTGGATAGATTCCTCCACAGGGCTCCCAGCATGTCGTCACTTCTCTCAGTTGGTTGAGGACCGAGTGGCAGCGTGTCTGGAGAACCGAACCCCAATTTTTTTCTTTTCCTCTCTCCCCTCTCTGTCTACTCTGTCTTTCCTCCTTTTTACTCCATCTCCTTTTCTCTCGGCCCGTCTCATATAGGTCTCGCGGGTGCTGTGGCGCCAAATCCCCCCCCCCCGGAGTATGCACAGCCACAGGGTGCCCCCGGCCTGTGAGGGGAGATGGGGGTATGTGGCGAGGGGGCGTGGCCGAGAGCCGTGGGAGCGAAACGAGGCCTGCCACAGATGAGATGCACCTGTGGTGCGCACCTGCCTTCAATCCCACGGAAGGAGCTCTGGACTATAAGAGGAGGAACGATGGCAGAGGACAGAGAGAGAGGACCGGGCCCGGACATGTTTTGTTTTACTTTTGCTTTCAGTTTGACGGCAGTCTCCGTGAGGAGCTGCCGTCCTTTTTATTAATAAATATTTATTTAAACAGCGTCGGTTCTCCGCCTCCTTCTTCCCGGCGGCCAGGTGGCCGTAACTTCATTACAGTATTATTATTATTATAATAACTCTGTAAACCCTTTTCCCCATCTTTCTAAATGAAACACCTACTTTACTACATTTAATCAGCTTGCAGTAGAAAAAAACAAGCCACGCCCACTGTTGTCTCATTTAATACTCCATTTCCCTAGGAACTGCATCACACTATAAAATTATTCTTTTTTAAATACAGTGGCAGCTTCTGTTTCATGCGGACTTTAACTATAGCTCTAGAGTAGTAGTTGCAACCATACAAGTCAGAACGATGGATTCGAGAAACACCAAATCGTTGAACTATAATTGTAACAACGAAACTTGCAGGCCTTAGTTGGCAAAACAATGATTTCGGAAACACTGCAGAAGTGCACAGACCTTTACAGTGGACGGCAATGACTCCGTCTGCATTCTCGCAGATGTGCAGGAACCGGCTGACGATGCTGTCGTTCGGTGTACTTCCGTCCACAAAAAACAGGTCGTGGTGTTTGAAGCCCACGTCTGTGAATCGCTTGGAGTCATACATTTTCTTATTCAGCCGGATGATGGTGGTGACATTGTGCTTCCTGAAGTATGGGAAATACGCTTCAGGAGCATGGAGAGGGTATCCTGATGGGAAATATAAAATAATAATAAATGCATGTACAGTGTCGACCCGAACCCTTTTATAATAATATTTTCTACAGGATGCTTTACATTAATATATTTGTGCAGATACATAAGATTATTTAGTGGCAAAGACAAAACTGATGAACTAATCTAACAAAAAAAAACAACAACTGAAGGTCACAGTCCAAACATTACTACAACCAAAATATTATATTGGGAAAAAAAAACATTAAAGGTTCAAGACACCCTGGAGTATTTGTTTTTGAGATGTTAACAGATTTGTGTGTTGAGCATCAGTTTAGGCAGTGTTAGCACCTGTCAGCTTTAATTGTGTGGGAAAACTGGATAATTTGGAGCTTTTGTAAGCTAATTTCATCTTCTGGGTTTAAATCATTTTTGGTGTGGGATCAAAATCAGTGACGTAGTGCAAATCTGCTAGTAAAGTGATGATACAATGGTTTCTCATTATTATTCATGGCTCAGTTCTTATTAGGGGTGTGAACCTACACTGGTCTCACGGTTCAGTTACGATTATCATGCCATCGATTCGGTTTAATTCGATATCTCGGTGCATCGACGGTGCAACACAAGAAAAAAATTGTATTAAAATCTATAAATGTTTATTTATATATTATTTGTAACACAATTTTGTCCTTTAATACAAGCAATAATATATATGAACTGTACCTTTAATTTTACCTGCTCAAAAAACAAAAAAAAAACTCTTTGTGAATGTTTTAGACAAAACTCCAACACATGCACAGAAGACCGCACGAGCATTCATAACAAATAAACTCATGTAAATATTATCCCGCTTGCTTTTTGAGAGCTGGCAAGTTCTTACACTCCTATGATTGGTCATTGTCTTCACCCGCTCAACAGAAAGGGCTGCGAATAGAAACGAAAGCGCCCCATGAGTGAGGCGGGTCAAGGCCATCACACACCGCTCAGTGCCGCAACATGGCGCGCACATAACAGTTGAAAGTATCGCACACCAGACACTCACATTTGCAGGCGATTTAAAACTAAACTAATCAGATGTCGCTATGTGGCGCGGCAGAATAATAAACTGTGTCCTGAGTCGTGGCTGGGCGCCGCGGACAGCCGCCGACTTGCAGCGCTGGTGTGTGTACTCTAATTGAAACTTGTTTTTAGAATTCTGAAATGTGTGGCTGCGCATCGCGTCGTCGAGCAGCGCTTCTGGCATGCGGCCTGCTTCAGTCTATATGTGCATAATATGCGGTTATCAGGTAATCCGTAATAGAATAAATACAATAAACTCGCACCACAGGCACGTTTGTGTCTGGATCCACAAGTATCGCTTTAACAGCCGAGAAGAGAGGAAACTTTACCTCACGAACATGCCAATGGGTCAAATACCCAAAGTGTGTGTGTGTGTGTGTGGGAGAGACACCGTGTCAGTGAAAGATTTACTTTAAGTAGTAGAAGTGTTTTATTTACTCACCTTCGCCTTCTTTGCCATAGTATTCTACCGCGACATCGCACATAGGGGATAAATGACGTCAGTGCATAATAACCGGTTATGATCTATTACTGAACCGATATCGAATGGTCTCCATCTGCATCGCGGTGCACCGAAGAAACGATTAATTTTGACACCCCTATTTCTTATCCAATGAGAAGTTGCTGCTTCTTAATTATAAATGACTGCACGTGCTTTCTGATGACAGACTAATATGGACAGACCTGCCAAGCTGAGAGAGGGCACACAGCATGCAGTATTTAACCATTCATAAAGGCTTGTATGTGTTTGTTTCCATGATCCATGGGGTTTGTTGCATGGCTTACTCTATGTTGTCAGGGCTGATATAGCCAACTTGTTTGTGTGCAGCAAGCATTTTTGTCAGGAGAGCTGTAGAAGAATTGGAGAATGGCCGACTTCATCTTTTATCAGTTGAGTTTGTTACCATTCAGACACATCGCCTATGCGATACATAAAAAAAAAATTGTAGTTTACTGGTCCCCAGCCCCTGAGCTGTGGACCGGTACTGCTCCATGAATCAATTGGTACCAACCGCACAAGAAATCATAAAATATTTCTGTTTTAATTATTATCTGAGTCTGAACAGTGTTTATTTTGAAAAAATTACAGTATTTTCTCAGTTAAATCTGGGTCACTTGAGCGCCAAAATGGAACACACAAGCAGCAAAATGAATAAGAGACATTGTTGGAAAGTTTCTTTGCTAAGGGGAAAAAGCCCAACGAAGGACCCACTAACTGCCAAGGAATATATCCGCAACCCATTTGTCAACAAATCAGGTGAATCCACCATGTCTGTGCAAGAAGATCAACTGCTGGAGATCGCAAATGATGGCTGCCTTTTAGGGGGCCATTAACAGATCACATGTTTTCCACACACAAGTTTGTCATTTCCAATGGAGGCACACATCTTGCATGCACAAAATCGTGACTTTACAGAATGCCGCGAGTGCACCACGGGTCACGAGACAAGAACTGACTGATCAGCTTCATACTTTATGGAATTTACATTTCCATAAACGATCTCAAACAAACACAGAACACCAAAACACTGCAGTGCTTTTTTATTTTCTCCATAATAAAATTTGTATACAGTGACAAAGGTTGGGGACTACTTACAATACAACTAAATTTAAATGCATTATCTTTCTATTAATAAAGAGGTATGGTGACTAAACTCTTATTTTAATGAATATAACTGTTTAAAGGTGCAGTATGTAAGTTTGACACCCAGTGGTTGAACTAGGTATTGCACTCCTAGATCAAAAAAGACGCAAACATGGGTTGCCAGATTGAGTACAGGAGCGAGTGATTTAAACGGTGTTATAAATAAAAGCAACGACACGTGATAGAGGGAATATTCTCCATATTGAAGGAGTTTTGGTTCTAACCAACACCTGGAATTGATATATTAGAAACAGCTTCTGTTTCTCACAGCTGAACAACAGAAACCTATGACAGTGATCACCTCTGGTAAATCTAGTGTGCTTTATTCAGTGCTAAATGCTAACAATGTGAGTTTGAAAAGATTATAAACCTTACCGTTTGGTAAATGAGTGCATGTTCTGTGCTTCTGAATGTCTGTATTTACATTTCTGTCGTGTTTCGTCTGGTGCAAACAGCCAAACTGCTCATCACTGTGTATCTCGTCACAAAGCATGTTGTTAGGACACGAGATTACAATGTAACCTGCTCACCTAATGTTTACACTCGTAATATTTATATCATTTGATAATTAATAACCTCATGTGGAACTGAATCTGTCTCATTTTGACGTCTGATACTGTCCATTTCGGTCACGGATGCATGATTTCAGAGTCTTTCTGAATGAATAAATGAAATACGCAGTTTTCCAACAAGGCAACCCGGAGTGCTGAAAACTGGCATTGTGCAGGTTAAATTGACCTAAACAAAGACAGCGTTCCGGCACGGATAAACCATTTTCAAAGCAGAATATCTGACTTCATTCTGGTTTAACTGGAAAACAATGCTGTTCACTTGAGATGTTTCTTAAATATCTGCACACATATTATGGTATTTTTATGCTTTAGAAGAGTCAAAAACGTACATACAGCACCTTTAATAAATCTGTTTTGTTTAAATGCACCACACATTATTATCTATAATCACTGAGAAATGGCTAAAAATATTAAATATAAATAAAAACTTGTTACTTATGTATTAAGTTTTTATATAGTCATGTATAAAAACTTATGTACTATATTTAAGCATTTTGCATGCCAGATTTCTATGCAGGGGCTGGGTCATGTTTTTAAACAGAGGAATTGTTACCGAGTTATTGAGATGCATGTGTCACTTTGTACGTTTAAAAGGTAAGTTTGAATTTATTGCATTGTAAAAGTGTTAGAAACAACAACAACAACAACAAACTGGTCTAAAAGGCTAAATGTTATACACACCATTCTCAATTTTGCTCTTGGGATGAGGACTGCTGAAAGCCAGAAACTTCCCTGGAAGGATCCAGTTAAAATCTCCATTTTCTGCCCTCTGGGAACAATATAAAAAAATGCATCAGGTCTGTCAATGTGAAATCCGACTTTCTTAATTTTCACTAATATAATCAGCTGAAACTCACTTCATAATGTTCATATTCCTCCACATTAAACTGCATGAAATCCAACCAGCCAAACTGCAGAGCCTAAAAAAAACATTTGTAGTATAAATCATTATAAAGGGCATCTATTATGCAATAATCACTTTTATCCAGGGTTTAAACACAGTTGCATGTCTGTCAGCAGTGTGTGAATATCTCCAGCCTCTGCTGGTCAACATGAATAAATTGTATTTGTTCTAATCAGACTTGATAAAGGAAACACTTTGATTGACATTCTCCCTTTGTACGTGTCATCAGAGGGGGAAAGCCCCGCCCACTAGTGCCCATCTCTCCCTCATTATCATAAACAGCAGCCCTGAGTGAGAAGCAGCCGTCTGTCCATTAGCCATTAGAGTGTTTGAGCTGCTGAAGATAATGTCAGCATAGACTAAGAGGATTATAGATGTGGAGTTTTAGATGAACAGCGACAGGAGCGACATAGACTGACAGAAGCATGAAGCACACACTCACACTGAAGCACACATGCACACCTGACCAGCACTGACAACACACACAATGCTGTTTTATGTCTGGTGCTGCACAATTTGTAGCTCCGCCCTCTTTATAAAAAAAAAAAGAGCACAGTCTCATTTACAGTCACCAAATCACCACAATTAGGATCAAAGCCTAAAAGGGCGAAACACACACACCAGAGACTTATTTTACATCTTGTAAAAATGAGCACAAAAGATCCCCTTTAATGCATCTTCTCTGATGCAGTTTGCATCAATTATATAATTATCCTGAACATTACTGTGAAGTTGCTTTAAAAGCAAGCTGTCTTTGTATAATAATGATCTTCAGACAGATTCAGGGTTACCTTGTGAACTGCCCGCAGACAGTCCAGAATATTCAGATTGTACATGCAAGCCCCAAACGATGCATCTCTGTTGAAAACAATGAAAAATTCATAAATCTACACATTCACCACAGAATACGAGGGTTATTATATTATGCAGTTTTTTGTTTTCTCCAAAATGTACATGCATGTTTGATGATTTCATGCATTGTCTTATATGAAATATAAGAAATGAATTATTTGAATAATGAAGGAGATGCATTTTAATTACCTAAAAGGAAGATATGGAGCATTTTGAGAGACCAAAAGGCTGTATGCTTCTTCTGGGGTTTTCTGTAGATGCATTACCTACAAAAAGACAAACAAGAGTGACTTCATCACATCTAAATACAAACTAGAGGATATTTTTCTTGTATACATTTAAGCAAATAATAATAATAATAATAATAACTGACCACCATTACATTAACAAAGTATACATTTTTCAAATGAGTTTTAGTAATCTTTTACTTTTCTTTGAATCACTAGGTTTCAAAATCACATTTGATATAAAAATTGTGCTTTATTATACAAGTATAGCTCAGAATAAGTGTTTCTATTTAACAAATATATCTGTTATGCTGAATGATGATGAATACTTTGACATTTTATTTTTACTTTCATTTCTGAAAAGAAATGAATATTCAGTAATTATAATTAGACGTGATGCTGGTGAAGAATAAAACTGACATCAAGTTGAAGTAAATTGAAAAATATATAATAAACTAATTAATAATGAAAAATTATATACACACACACACACACACATACATATATATATATATATACACACACATATATATATATATACACACACATACATTATATATATATATATATATGAGAGAGAGAGACAGTGTGTGTGTGTGTGTGT
>CAIGQZ010032336.1:1405462-1419629 GCA_903798205.1 Danio tinwini
CCAATAGAATACAAGTTCGTTTGGACCGAACACTTTGATCCTCTATTTAGTAATTTACATCAACTGAACGGAACCAATTTAATACAAGTTCGTTTGGACCGAACACTTTGATCCTCTATTAGCAATTTACATCAACCAATAGAATACAAGTTCGTTTGGACCGAACACTTTGATCCTCGATTAGTAATTAATTATCAACCAATAGAATGTCAGCTCGCTCGGACCGAACACTTTGATCCTCTATTAGTAATTAATTATCAACCAATAGAATGTCAGCTCGCTCGGACCGAACACTGATCCTCTATTAGTGATCTCCATCAACCGAACAGAACAAAGAAGCGCTCTCTGCTTCTATCAGAGCTGTTAGATCTGCACAATCAGTGCTCAGTTAGTGAGGTAATCTCTTGTGTGCAAGTTTACCATGGTAAAGCGCGTTCTCGGCGGTTGTTTACCTGTGATGTGGAGCTGTATGTCGCTGTGGTCCCGCAGAGACGCGCAGATTCTCTTCCTCGAGCCGCTCCGACGCTCGCTTTTCCGCTTCATGCTGCTCTCCACACGGCCACTCAGGCGCGGGCGGGCGCTGGGAGCGGGATCCGGCCTGGAGTACGCATAGTCCGGCTTCTGGTGGCCTGCAGCTCCGCAGACCGAAGTATATTTGGGCCAGTTGTCCTGCCAGTGACGTGTGAAGGCAAGTTTCTGAAAGGCGCTGCGAGTGACGTCACTGCGCCAAGAGCCAGCGGCGCGCTCCACTGCCCAACATCCGGGCACTGGCAGAAACTTTAAAGGGAAAGTTCACCCCCGAAATGTCTGGACAGAGAAATGACCTGATTTATTAAGCCATAAAATCCATTAAAAAATCATAATGTATAAATAAAACCGTGTCCCAACAAATAGGTGGGAACTGTAAAGGGAAAGTTCAGCCACCAAAAAATCTAAAATTCTGTCATCATTAACCCTTGTGTGATGTTGGGTCATTTTCATCCACTCTGGGGCGATTTTGAGGCTTCATTTGGCCACAGCTGTCCCTCTGTTTTAGCAAACAGAATGATTTTTGGTGACAAATCTCATTTCGATACACATTTTTGGAAAATGATTTGGGAAACAATACTCTTAGCAAATGTACTCCCCTTTGGTTATGTTGGTGGCTGTTTTAGCCCCATTGACTTCCATTATAATCAAAATTTTTATAGCAAAGCCATGACAGCATATAATCATGCATTCTTGATTGTTGCTGGTTTTCTCTAAACGGAAGAGGGACAATTTGTCATTTATATATATGCAAAGCTTAGTGTCTGGCTTTTATATGGAGAATAGTGTGTGTGTGTGTGTGTGTGAGAGAGAGAGAGAGAGTGTGTAAGAGACCTTGCATACCTACCTTGGCATGTTGAGACGTCTGAACTGCCTAAGCTAACTGAGTGTATTAAAGATGTTAAAGAGCCCCTATTATAGGTTTTTGAGAATGATCTTCATGTAGTGTGTAACACAGCTCTAAGTGAAGGGAAATATCCAGCTAAAGCTTAAATCTGAAAGTGGACAGTGTTTAAAACTATTGATTCATCTATAAAAGAGTCGACTCATAGTGGTTTAAATGAATCATCTTGATAACGAGCGCTTGAAGACCCGGCAAAATTTAAACCTGCGGCCCCGCCCACTAACACAGCAGCAAAGACAAACAGATCCTGAAGTCATGAGTCATGAAGACGCTGTGCTTACCTGGATATTATTGGAAGTGTGAGGAAAAGGAGTGTTTCAGAAATCTGCACATTTACAATCGTCAGCCGTTTGTTAAAGGAAGAATCAGAAAAGACTACTGATGTATGAGACTTTGACAGAGCTGGACAGGAACACAGCTCATGGATTAGTTTCTTCCTCCATTTTGTAATGGACAGACAATACACCAGGGGTGCGGGCAAAATAAGGAGTTTATTAGGCATAGGGCTTCGAGCTGGTGCGCAGCACTGGAAAGGCTTACGAAGGCTCAGGGTGAGCGGCGCCATTGGAGCCTGCAGAGATAGCTTGTCAGAGGACAGAGGAGGAGCGCTGGTGACCGCTACAACCCCCCGGCTGGGGATGTGATTGTTGGGCAAAGCAGAGTACAGGTAAACCCTGAGAACATATAACTCTTCACGCAAAAGGTGCCACAGCAATGACTGCAAATAGAAATGATCTACATGTTTTGTTACTCGTAACCGCGTGTACTGTATCTGGTTAACTCTTTATATTCTCATATCGCGTCTAATGCCACGTTGTAAACGCGACGCGTGCTGCTTTGTTTACAGATTTAAATGCTTTCGTGAGCTCGTTCCACTGCTGTTTGTCATTGCTATAGCCACCGTTAGCTGATCCTGCACACGTGCAGCGCTCAAGGCTCAGAATAGTTCAGCTTTTGCTGCTGTGTGGATTAAAACTGAATGTATGTCATAGTTAAGAATAGAGCAATATTCTGGTGTTTAACCACACTGCTTTCAGCACTGAAGTGTCTGAATAACACTGTTGGGAACCGGGTACTGTTTACTGTGGTGTTAGGAAGTTTACTATGAAGCGTGTTTCGGGCGTCAGCTGTGATCGGATCCTATACCAATGTTGGCGACCCGCGGGCTTGATAAACCGGGCTGGGCATTTTACTGTCTTGCGCTGAACGCTGTTTACCAATTGCAACAGGCTGTCATCCGTCCAATCAGTGCAGATTAGCTTCGCACTAAGGAGGGGTTTGGGAACAAATGAATCACTGAACGATTCAAATAGGAGTCGCTGGGATAATTAGGTAAAAATAAATGCATATTATAAGACCATGAAAGTAATTTTTGACCTTGCATGCAGATCAGCCTGTTGTTGGAGACCCATAAAACTGAAATATGACCCTTTTTAATGTGTAATAGGGGCTCTTTAAGGACTGGATGATCAACAATTTTCTTCTCTTAAACTCAGACAAAACAGAATTATTACTTATTGGGCCTAAATCCTGCACACAGCAGTTCTCACAACTCGACCTGCAATTAGAGAGATGAACAGTTAGATTTAGCTCAACTATAAAAGATCTGGGTGTCATATTAGACAGCATGTCACAAAAACTGCCTTCTTTCATCTGAGAAATATCGCTAAATTACGAAGTATGCTATCCATCTCAGATGCAGAAAAGCTAGTCCATGCTTTTATGACTTCTAGGCTGGATTACTGTAATGCTCTGTTTGCTGATTTCCCAGCATCCTCTATTAACAAACTTCAGCTAGTACAAAATGCAGCTGCCAGAGTTCTTAATCTTAATAATCGAGCTCCTGTTTATCTAACCAACCTCCTGTCTCGCTGCAACCCAACCCGCTCTTTAAGATCTTAAAACTCAGGGCTTCTGGTAGTACCTAGAATAGCAAAGTCCACTAAAGGAGGTCGAGCCTTCTCGTTTATGGCTCCTAAACTCTGGAATAGCCTTCCTGATAATGTCCGAGGCTCAGACACACTCTCACAGTTCAAAACTGGATTAAAGACCTGTCTTTTTAAAGCATACACTCAATGCATATGCTCCACGCAGGTGAGCTGACTTGACAACCACTTGCAGGACACACTCCTCCTTAATACACCAGACATTGTGTTAGAAACTCTCATATGCATTACATGTCTGTTCCTATGTTTGTTTATAACTGCTATTTTCATTTATAACACTCCATTTTTGTATCTCGTTTACATACACTCTGAACAGCAGCTACGCTAATTATTTTCGTTATTCTCTATTTCCACCTGGGGATACTCATTCCGAGGCCACTAGAGATTATGCAGCGTCATTGATGCAATCCAAGACCTGTGAAGAGATGATGCCAAGGTTTCCTGGACCAGGCTGTATCCCGAGCTGATGCTGTGGTGTGTGTCATGGAGGAATAGAGTGCATGAGACTCATTCCTGAAAGACCCCGGTGACAAACGAGTCCCCGCATTGATCCTGAAGGGCCAGCCTGACTTCCCGCCAGTGTCCTACTCACACCTGCAGCTTCTCCACGATGGACGTCCAGCTTCTCCAGCCTCTGACGCCTAGACTGCAGCTCCACACAGGAAGTTTGGCTAGAAGAATAATGGTCGTACCCAACAGAGCCTGGTGTCTCTCAAGGTTTTTTTTTCCCTTCACTTCATCAATGAGTGAAGTTTTTTTCCTCGCCACTGGCTTGCTCGGATCAGGACTTGTAGAGCTGTGCTTTGGTGGATTTGCTCTACAGTGTTTTACAATTTTAGGAGTGAAATTTAAACCACACTGAACTGAGCTAAACTGACCTTTCCCTCTGAAATCTGGATTTTACTAACTGTGAAGCTGCTTTGACACAATCTACATTGTGAAAAGCTCTATAGAAATAAACATGAATTGAATTGAATATATTAATGAGGTATATATATATATATATATTAGAGCTGTCAAAATTAGCGTGTTAACGCACCAGATTAATTTGAAATATTTAACGCATTAAAAAGTTGCAGTTTTTTTTATTTCCTGTTGTGGCCGACGTGTGTTCAGGGCCGGCGCATCCATAGAGGCGACCTAGGCGGCCGTAGAATAGTAAGCGAACCCCCCCAGTTCTCACCCACCCCCTCCCTCCTGGTCCTTACTTTCATCCGCGAACCGGTCACTTTCTATTTCACTTTCGAGTTGAGGGCGGTGTTATTGCTGTTCGCCGAGAGAGCCAGTTCAGCTTGCTCCGACCCTGCGTGTGTTTAATGTGCAAAGAAATATGGATAAGACCAAGGAAGCGCTTTTAGAAGGAAAGATTCAATATAAAACTATTAAGGTCACATCACCTGAAGGGAGTGCGCTGTACTGTGCGTTCTCTCTCTCTCTCTCTTTGTGTGTGTGTGTGTGTGTGTGTGTGTTGTGCCCCGATAATGTCAATAGACTGGACTGTCTGGCTAAATGTTAAGGAGGACTGAGCAAAATTGTTTCTACTTTATAATTAATGTTCTCAACTCGCAATACAACTTTACAATGAATACAATTGTTTGTACTCAATACTTTATTATTATTATTATTATTTTCCAATTTCCATATTTGCAATGCCTGCATTTTGGATTTTTTATTCGTGATTAATCATGACTAATCACAAAAAAAGGTGTGATTAATTAGTTAATTTTTTTTATCAATTGACAGCCCTAATATATATATATATATATATATATATATATATATATATATATATGAGCAATTCCATGCAAATGTCCACCTTGCAATGAAAAATCCTTTGTGGCACAAGTGGCAATTTCACATCTGTCACATCCATAACGAAGCTTTTCCTTCATAAATGCCAAAATATTAACTAAAATAAGATAAATACTATTTGTTCTATAGTGAGCCGACTCTTATCTTTTCGATTAGCATTATTTCTTTTGGGTTGTGCAGTTTCATTCACAGAATTGTAAGTTGAAAGTTAAGTAGTATGTTGTAGACTGTAAATTCACTGACTTTTTGTTTGTCACATCCATAACGCATGTTTATTTTCCTCAATTAAAGTACAAAACATTTTTACAGACTGATTTTTTTCTGATATTGTAACGCTGTGGTGAGTTGTTTCCGAAGATGTTAACAGATGTTTCAATCTAATGTTAACATTTACTTTCTGTGAATTTATGTTTTGAGTTTTTACAGCAAATGTCACATCCATAACGCTGGAATTGCTCATATATATATATATATTTATATAAATACAGGCGACGCAGCGGCACACTAGGTAGTGCTGTCGCCTCACAACAAGGTTGCTAGTTCGAGCCTCGGCTGGGTCAGTTGGCGTTTCTGTGTGGAGTTTGCATGTTCTCCCTGCATTCGCTCAGGTTTCCTCTGGGTGCTCCGGTTACCCCCACAAACACATTCAGTACAGGTGAATTGGGTAGGCTAAATTGGCCATAGTGTATGAATGTGAATGAGTGTGTGTGTGGATGTTTCCCAGAGATGGATTGCAGCTGGAAGGGCATCTGCAAACACATGCTGGATAAGTTGGCAGTTCATTCCGCTGTGGCAATCCCTGATTAATAAAGGGACTAAGTTGAGAAGAAAACGAATGAATGAATATAAAATACACACACACATATATTTGAGAACATGTTTATTCATATATATATATATATATATATATATATATATATATATATATATATGGTACAAATTGTATATAAATGTAAAAATACATGTAACATAATAATTTTAAATGGTCTTGTTTCTATCACATATACATAACAAATATAAATATAATACACACATTATGTAAAAATGATTTTGAACGTGATTAATCTCTGCCCAGCACTATTAAATATTAAAAGCTTACCACAAAATAAGACCCCCAAAATGAATAGGAGTGGGCTGGGGCAGGCGCTTATAACTATCTTGTCACACTTTGTCCACTCTGATTGGAGGAATTTACTGTACATCATTGTAGTTGTCTAAAAAACTCTGCTATTAAATGACTGAATTAATGTGATCACATGAGCTCAACAACAGCAGTTACAATCCCACACAACATGTCTATTTCAACAGGTATTTCAGATTTTAAAAACCAATCTATTTGCATTAATCTAGAAAATCAATGGAGTATTAAAGGGCACCTATGGTGAAAAATCTACTTTTCAAGCTGTGTGGACAGACATATGTGTAGGTATAGTGTATAGAGCGTCATATTGGGGTGATATAATCACACTCAGTCCTTTTTTTTCAATTGAACAACATAAAAACGGTGGACCAATTGGATCGGTTTTGAGATCGACCGCAACTTGATGTAGGAGTGCGGTCCCCCCGCCCACCAATATTGATTGACAGGTGGCCATTACCATCTCCTCAGTATGTTGTTTCACGTCCACCATTTTCAGCGTGTGAGTCAAAGCGACGTCACCAAAGAAACACCCTTGCTCTATTTTTAGATGTAAGGCTCATTGGGCTCAACATTCACCACGTTATCGCTCTCCTCGCCGCCAGTGTTTGTGAGTTTTGGTGGGTTTGCATACATGTGTACTTTTCATTGCGTCTTCCTTAAACTTCAGCGGTTTGCATTTCCCGCGGTCACAGAAGCTCCCTGTCATCTTAACTAGGTGCAGCTGGAAAGTGCGAGCGCCCTGCCTCACGTGCTCGTCCCTCCATTGAAAATAATGAACTTAACGACGCGCAGCGCCATGCATTTCGCGTTGTCACGAGTGAAAGTGACGACCGTGGGGTTTGCTCACTATTCTGCCGCCTAGGTCGCCTCTATGGACGCGCTGGCCCTGCTCAGGACACTGTTCATATTTCTGCCGTGCCACAGAGCGTTATCTGAATAGTTTCATTTTAAATAACATGTGAATGTGCGCGTCTAGTGTGCCGCGTCATGGCTCTGAGCGACGCATCTGGTGCATCAAGCAGGTCAACCAGAAGTGCCGCTCGGCGACACGCAGCGTCGCGCCACATAGCGGCATGCTTTTTTGAATTCTAAACATAAGTTTCTAACAGGTGACACACCGACGCTGCAAGTGTGCGATACTTTCAACTGTCATGTGCGCGCTGTGTCGCGGTGCATCCGGTGTGTGATGCCCTTCAGTCAAAGTTAATTCAGTGTGCTTGGTTATTAGTCTCGGTGTAGGCTACAAGCTCGGAGCTTTAAACTAGCACACAGTTGGCTGTAAAACTATACAAAGACACAAATGATTTGTACTCTCTGCTTGGTCTGTGTCTGAGTCCTACATGTACAGCTGGTTGTACCTGGTTGGTACTCTCATGTTGCTTCTCTCTTGTCTGCCTGTCTATTACACAAAGCGGGGGAGGTCTTGGCTCCGCCCCCTTGTTAAGTTGGGCGGGAAGTCGAAACTAATTTTCATGTGAAGAACACGCCCCTAAAACAGCAAACTGTACACGCCCCCAAAATGGCACTTTTTAACACATCAGAATAAAAAAATCTGAATAGTGTTTTGAACTGAACCTAAACTGGCACACTCAGAAGAACCATAATATTAATATTACACCTTAAAAAAGGGGTAAAATAGGTGCCCTTTAAATTCTGGAAAACACTGGAGTGTATATAATGCAGACACTGACTTCAAGACATCATATAAAACCCAATTTCTGGCTGTCATTTAGCACAGCTATCAATCCCAAGGTCCCAAGCAATGACTTTAGATTCTACATTATAGATGTACAAAAGCTGTGACTGGGGTGGCATATTTTCACAAAGTACACTATAGATAATACTTTTAGGTGTTAATATTATGTGCTACAATATTAAAATGTTGCTACCAATACAGAAGTTCAATGTATGGATGTGTATGTTTAGAAAAGGCACCTCCCCACACTTAATAAAGGTACCCGAGTTGTTACTGGGGTGGTCCCTTTTCAAAAGGTACACATTTGTACCTAAAAGATCCGTATTAATACCTCAATGGTACATATTGGTACCTAAAAAGTACAAAATTTAGTTCCTCTTAAAATTTAGGTGCTAATATCTACTTTTGAGGTACCAATATGGACCCTTTAAGTACAAATGTGTACCTTTTGAAAAGGTACCACACCAATGACAGCTCTCGTATATTTCTGAGAGTGCAGGGACATCTCTTGTACCGTTATTTATGAAAGCATATCCAACATTAAAGAAATAGTTCACCTTAAAATAAAAATGACTCCATAATTTGCTCACCATAAAGCTATCCTCTGTGTATACGACTCTTTTCTGTCAGACAAACAAGGCTGAATTGTATCTTCTATACTGTATAATGCATACCTGTTTTGGGATGTAAAAATACAGGATTTTTAGTTTGATAACAGGTGTCACTAGACCATTTTGAAGGATGTAAACAACAACAAACGTCCTAACGTATTTCCTGTTTTACATTTTTAATTTCTAGCTTCCGAGAATGCAAAAATGTCCACATATTGTTAACTAATGTTATGACAGCTGTTTAAACATTAAGATATGATTGCATCGCCTCTTGTTACAGTTAGTTTAACAATAAGCAGGACATGTTCATGGACCAATGACATCACCACATCGATATGGTCTATATATAGTGTTAATGAACACTTCCCGTATTTTGTGTTTATGCTTATTTACTGTTGTGAATTGCATTATGGGCAACAATGCATGGCTTTAATGAAAGGAAGGGAATGTGGCCAGTTTTATATTAATTTTAAGGTGATTTTCAAGCGAAAGCATAACTCAGCTCTTGCATTTATATCACATTTGAGATCAGCTGTGTTGATGTTACTTCCACTTTTCATAGAAAGATAAAAAATATGGGAGAAATATGGGAAAATATCTAAACGGGATGAGAAATGGATAAATAATAATGGTACATCTGGGGTTTGTTTTAGAAAGGAGGTTAAGAGAAAACTCAGAGTATTTTTACCCTGAAATGAGAGAAACTCTGGGTTTTTCTGTGGCAGGTTTGTCAAACTGGAGAAAGCAGGGTAAGTCAAGCCTGTTTCAGAAAGAGAGGTAACTTTAACTCAGAGTCAGTTACCGTGGTCACTTACGCTGTGAACCTAACCTGGTCAGGAGCAGGTTTTATTCTCTAAACTCTGAGTTTTATTTTAATGCTCATTTTGGATATGCGCATAAAAACGATTGATGGAAACGTCATGATGCACATAGCTTTTGAAAATATGCATAAAAAAACATGCACATAATAACGGAGTAGGATAAACTTTTATTCGATAAGAAAAGATGCTCATAACCTGCGATGAAAACCCTTTTACTGAACAAATTCCAGTATGTGCATTAAAAAAAGGTTTGTTATAAGAGATGATGATGAAAATGTGTGTGAATAGACAAACCAGCAGGCTGAGCACACTGTAAAACATCTGACATGTTGTTTAGGTCTTTCTAAAACGATGTAACCGTTTCAATATTAATTTATAATATTAATGACCTCCAGAGCGTCTGGAGCTTTTCAAGAGCGTCTGTTCTCCGCATCTCATTGCTGTGTGTCGACATTGTCTTCTGAGGAGCAAGTACATTTAGCCTGTTAAATAAAAAGACGCAGCTTCTTCTACCGCAGTAAATTCTGTTTTTACTGTTGATATTTTGTGCCAATTAATCAGGAAGTGACGATTTTGTTGTCTTTGATTCATTGGATGGAAACGCTGCTTTATTCGCATGTCTTTTTATGTGGTATTCCAGTTTTGCACATCATTTTAATTCATATTTTTGGACAAAACATAACTATTGCCTATATTTCAGTCACACAAAGTCATGTACGAGAATGGCTCATCCTTTTTTAATACATAATTAGCTTAAATTCACTGACCTTCAACATGTGCTGTAACTAGATTAATGGGATTATTATTCGTTCTAAAAACTATTTTTTATTTCTGCTTACATTCTAAATGTCATATCAACCTCTACACTTGATCAATAATAGAGGCACAAGTGCACTTTTACATCTATTAAAACTGATCAACGTGTATAAAAGTGAAAACGTGTACAAGTTTTACAAACGTCACACATTACAATATTTTTTTATTATATTTAAATATTTAAATTTGATGTAAAATTATGCATTAACATGAGCAGCTGTTTTCCCACACTAACCATACCTGCCAACACTCCGGGAGTCTTTCCGGGAGTCTCCCGTATTTCAGACCCACCTCCCGGTTTGTCATTTCCCGGACAAACCAAAAAACTCCCGGAATTTCAACCCCTTCCCCCGGTCCTCAGGTGATTGGTACAATCTGACACCCAATTCACATGAGGCTTCAGCGTCAACACTTGACAGAGGGCGTGTTTGAAGTTGGGGCTGACGTGATCGTCATAGCAGCGTCAGCCAATGAAATTAGTCAGCAATCGGCTGCTGTCTGAACTGGTGTATTTGCATAGAGCGATCTGATTGGCTGGCGCTTCCGTTGGCACTTAAAAAGTTGAGAAAGTCACGCCCCATTCACACGGGGTGTCAGCTTCAACGCTTCCTATTCACTTTGAATAGGTGATGTCAGGCATTGCCGAACTGCATTGTGGAACTGTCGGCGTCAGTGGCATTGCTCGCTGCAAAAGTTGGGACTTGCTCAACTTTTCAAGCGGCGACGGAAGCATCAGCCAATAAGATCGCTGTATGCAAATGCACCAGCTCAAACAATGGCCTATCGCGTCAGCCTCAGCTTCAGACACGCCCTCTGTCAAGCGTTGACGTTGAAGCCGGCGCCGACGGATGCACAATGCAGTGCATTCCCCCCCCCTCCCGGATTTTCAGAGACAAATGTTGGCAGGTATGACACTAACTGTCTCTGTCTCATTGATGCAGTGGTGTTGCTTTGTTTTTTTAATATATGCTCATATTTGCTATAACTTTGCATGAGCACATCAAGTTCAGCTGGAGATAGAAATGCTGGTCTCTTTTTTCAGATGTTAATATGGTCACTCGTAATATCTGCGCTCCATGATAATGTCTTTTTAAAGTCATGGTGTGCGCGCTTAACTCTGAGTTGGTCTACTCAAAGTTAATTGACTCAACTCAAATCAGCTATTCTGAAACCGAAAACTCTGAGTTTTTAATCTCTCTGTAGATCAACTCAGAGTTCAAGTTTAAACTCTGAGTTGGTTGAACCTCCTTACTGAAACAGGCCCATTCTCTCTATACATATACACAGTGGAGGATATAAGTACTGAACACTTCACCATTTTACACACATTTCTAAAGGTGCTGTTGACTTGAAATTTTCCCCAGATGTTGGTTACAAAGAAGTCCATATATGCAAAGAAAACAAAGAAGTTGTACACATAATAAAATAAAATGATGTAAAAGTATTGAACACACGAATAAAGGGAGGTGTAGTTTGGCAGGGAAAGCCCAGATGGCAGCTGAAATCTCTCAGTAGTTCTTCAGCGACATCTCTGCCCTTCCTCAGTGTAAATAAATATCAGCTGCTTCAGTCCAGATGAAACCAGGGTGGACATTTCAGCAAGACAAAGATCCAGAACACAGCCAAGGAGACTCTCAGATGCTTTCAGAGAAAGAAAATCAAGCTGTAGAATGGCCCAGCCAATCACCTGATCCGAATCCAATAGAAAATAAAGACTAAAGCTCAGATTTGATAGACATCCACAGAACCATCAAGATTTAGACACTCTGTTGAAGTCTGTGAGAAACTCACACCTGAGCAATGCATGAGTCTTCAATCTCCATATGAGAGGCGTCTTTAAGCTGCTATCATTAAAAAAGCCTTTTATATCAAGTATTAAATAAGTTTCAGTGGTTCAGCTCTTTCTCCTTCTGTCATTTCATTTGGTTTATGTTTGCATTGTTTGAGAGAAAATCTGCTTCAATTCCCTGTCAACAGCTCCTTTAGAAATATTATTCCCAGGAAAAAAACATTGTGTGTTCAATACTCATTTCCCCCGCTGTATTTTGCATATTTAAATGCATAAAATGCATATTTTAAGCATTGTAGTTAAACTGCAACAGTTCAGATATCAATGATTTTGGGGGAACCACTGAAGTCCAGCACTGGAAGACCTGCTAACTGAAGCAGCCAGCTGATCGGCATGTGGTCAAACCGGTTCATGTCAAAATGGCCAAAATGAACATCATGACCTATGAAATAAACATATCAGGTTTAGATAATGTCAACATACATATAGGGGCCGTTTACACCTGGTCACTTCATGCATCTTTTCTGATGGGACAGTTATCCAGTCATGATATTGACTGGTGTAAACGCCCTCTGATCTGATCGCTTAGACCACTTCAGGCAGTGCTTTCCAGATGAAACTGACAAGTCTATTCGCGTATGTTTGCTGAAGCTACATATGTAAATTTGACTCCTCCCAAAATAAAAATAAAGGTGAGAGCGCACATGTTGTGGGCTATATCAGTGGTTCATAAAGTGGGGGTCGCGGAACAATGACAGATTTCCAAAAGTCGAATAAATTATATAAAACTATTAGAAATGCCATATTTTATCCATAACCCACAGAAAAAAATAGTAGTTAATATTTACATATAAAACAACAACATGCAAATGAAAAGTCATCAACCTTTCAATTATGTTGTCAACATGCTTGTGTTTATATAGGCCTTTTGTTGTGCGCGCAAGTGTTGGTGTATTTATATTTTACAAGTAGCAAGACACTTTATAGATTTCGGACATGATGTTAAACAACTGGAATGTATAGGAATTGAAGAAGTTTTTGAATCACATAGAAGAGGTATTCTAAATAAAAGATTGTTACAAAGAGAAGCGTTCCGGATTCATAAATTAAAATCACTGGCACCAAGAGGAATGAATGAGGAGTTGGACCTTTCTGTGTTTCTTTAACAGCCTGTTGTTTAACTACAACATTGGGAATCATGTATTTTGAAGTTATAATGATACAAATAATGAGATGAAAATGGATTTTTTAATGTGTTTGAATTGTCGAAATTTCACGGTATTGACGTAGATTCGAATAAGAGAATAATGATAATGGATATGCCATTTTATAAAATAATGTCTTTGAAGGTAAGGGTATTTCTTGTATGGTTAATTATGATTATTGAAATGAAAAAAAAGGGACTGTTGGTAATCATCAAACAGCCACCTAGATAATTGATACAATACAACTAATATATTTTGTAATGTTTTGAACTGTCGAAATTTTATTGTATTGATGTAAATATGTTGTTTACCTATGAAATGTCTTTTGAAAGTGAGAGTAAATATATATATATATATTAGGGCTGTCAAAATTAGCGCGTTAACGCACCAGATTAATTTGAAATATTTAACGCGTTAAAAAAAATTAACGCATTTAACGCAGTTGCAGTTTTTTTAATTTCCTGTTGTGGCCGACATGTGTTCAGGGCCGGCGCGTCCGTAGAGGCGACCTGGGCGGCCGTAGAATAGTGAGTGAACCCCCCCTGTTCTTACTTTCATCCGCGACACCTACCCCCTCCCTCCCGGTCCTTCCTTTCATCCGTGAACCGGTCACTTTTTATTTCACTTTTGAGTTGAGGGCGGGCGGCATGATTGCCGTTCGCCTGGAGAGCCGATTCAGCTTGCTCCAGCTCTGCATGTGTTTAATGTGCAAAGAAATATGGATAAAAGCAAGGAAGCGCTTTTAGAAAGAAAGTTTCAGTATAAAACAATTAAGGTTGCATCTGTACAGTGCGCTGTACTGTGCTCTCTCTCTCTCTCTGTGTGTGTGTGTGTGTGGTTGTGTGTGTGGTTGTGTGTGTGTGTGTGTGTGTGTGTGTGTGTGTGTGTGTGTGTGTGT
>CAIGQZ010032336.1:1434629-1448864 GCA_903798205.1 Danio tinwini
TCACGATGCACTCGCCGGTACAGACATCCACTCTCCATGCTGGAATACACACAAGTCTCTAATTGCCGTGAAGCAGCTTCAAAAATTCGTTTCAAACCCGAAGAACGAATTTGCTCAAAATAACGCAAAAACAACCAATTTTCACTCTTTAGTGCAATATATGTGTCCTCATAGTGTTTATAGCAGCGTGGGACACATATATGACTGTCAACAGCTCAACACATGTGTTCTGGTGTTTCGTGACCCTTTAAAACGAGACATGTGAGTAAACTCTCCTCACATTGGTCAGAGTTTGGTTTGTTTTCAGGGATTCCACTCAGTTGTCAGATGTCGCTATTTTACAGTTTTTCTCCATTTTCTCCAGTTTGGCTCATTTCTTGAAACAGAAATTACATTCTCAAAATTCTAAGATCATTTGGCAAAACAGTGTTACAGTTAAGCACTATAGCACACTAGCAAAAGATCATATCTCTCCAAAAATAGTTCACTCCTGCATCAAAACTAAATTCCTTTCCCATATAAAAAGTCAGTGCCACACAAATGGCCAATATCCAACTCAATTGCTTTGGCTCATTTCTTGAAACAGACCGACATTCTCAACACTCTTGGTGCTTTTGTTAAAATAATGTGAATGGTTCGGCACAACACTATGGTTCACCTGCAACAGCTCATACCTTTCCCAAAACAGTTCACTCATGTGTCAAAACTAAATTTCCTTCTCATTTAAACAGTCAGTGCCCCCAAAATGCTTCATCCTTTTGGCATTGTGTGAGCACTGCAAGTCAAAATGTTTAGATGTTTTGTCACTATGGCAAAGGACCACTAAAATATCCCTCATGTCCACCTTACAGTCTTAGCCCAGTCCTTCATTGACAATGGTTACTGTACTGTTTTTGTCTAGCTAACAAAATACAATTGTGTATAAAACAAAAAAGAAATAGGATTTCAGGGAAAGAGTAGTCCCAAGGTTTGACGTCACACACTGCACTCATACTGCCAAGGAAATGGTAACTCCTATTTTTATTGTAATGATCAACCACACACAATGTAACTTCCATATATCTGAGCAAAACAAAACTGTATACAGCATAATAAGCTGTAATATAAACACACAAACAGAAAACTAGAGTGCTATAACTTTCCCTGCGAAGGTTTTGGATGATGGAGGAGACTGTAGAGCGAGACACATTTAGGCTGCACTCTGCGTCCTGTCTCCGCCATTGTGAGGCCATGGTTTATGACATGGTTTATAACTGTGGCCTGAATTTCATCCGGGACAGCACAGTGTCTTCATGCACCACGGCCTCTTCCACCTATTCTACCACCACGCACCCTTACCCCTCCTCTTCCACTTCTTCCTTGAGCAGGCAGCTGCCCTCGTTCATTTACTTGGCTGGGTGCCTCCATGTTCAGAAATAGTGCTGGTCCTGCATGGTCAAGCTCTTTACATACATGTTAGGCAGCATTCACAGTCATGGGCAGCACCTGTCAGGTAACTAAACATACTGTTTGATTGGTCTTCTGAGATGTGCGAAACTCCTCCTTCATTAGTCAAGTTCTAGTTTCACCTGACTGTCAATTGGTGTAATAAATTGTAATCAAATGTTCCAAGGATTCACCCACTGTACGGTATTCATGGTATTATGTTCTTGACTAATTTTGACAATTGAACAGACTATTGTGCATGTGATGACTTATACAATGAGATGACGCGGACACATTTTGGAGAGAACAACTGTTAGACTGAGAATTATTAATCAGTTTAGATCAACAAGATCTATTCACTTGGAAATTGTGCTAAATGTAGGCTACCCGTACTTAATCATTTGCAAAGATGTACTTAGACATTTGCAATTTGATGAAATGAATGAGAAAAATCAATTCTGTTGTGAACAATTGCCAAGTGGTTTGGAGGTTTGTCCATGTTGTTTCGAGAATGTAATTTCTGTTTCAAGAAATGAGCCAAACCAATGGAGAAAAACTGTAATTCGTCACAATGAGAAATGAGACATTATAAGTGAAAATTTGCGCTATGCTGACCCCCACAGACAGTCATCAAATATAAATCAGAGGTAAGAATTTATCATACAGAGCCTCATTTTAGTTGTCAAGGGCTGTAAAATATAAATCAATTCTAAGGGTGTCAAAATTAAGCGTTTCTTCGGTGCACCACAATGCAGATGCGGACAATTTGGTATATTCGTTATGTCCTTCGGTATCGGACATGAGCACGTCTCTGCAGAGTGAGTTTTCTCCTTCGCGTCTATCATGCATCAGCGGTGATCACCGCTGCCATTTATCAGCGTCACTCATCAGTGAACAGTGCCAGAGCATTAGAGCCAATCACAGCCTTTTCTGATGAGTGCGTGACCAATCATAGGGGTGTAAGAACTCACTCGACCATGCTCAGAAAGCAAGCAGGATATATACATTTGTTTATTTACTATAAATGTTGTTCTGTGCATGTACTTGAGACTTGAGTTTTTAAAGGTACAGTTCATATATCTGATTGCTTGTAATAAAAGGACAAAAGTGTATTACAAATACTATATAAACATAATTATGTTTACATTTTTTAATACAAGAACTGTTGTGCTGTGAAGTAAAATATTAAATTGTGCGTGGAAAGCATCGTCAATGCACCGAGATATCAAATTGAACCGAATCGATGACATGATAATTGTAACCGGACTGTGAGACCAGTGTAGGTTCACACCTTTAATCAATTCTATATTGTATAAGTGGAGTTAGACAACATGTTAATTATATTATATATTTTTTTAATAGTTCAGTTATGCCTAGTTCACACTACAGGATTTAAAGCCTGATTTGAGCCCGATTTGGAAGTTAACGAGCTCGCCGACAGATCGGGCTGTGATTGGGGAAAAATCTGCGGGTGCTCGGCGCTCGACAGTCTTTATGTGTGAACTACTGAACAACGAGTCAAAGAGGCTCGCTGAAGCGTCGACAGAAATCCAATATCTAGCAAGCTGAATATTCCAGAGCAGTCGGCCGACTCGACCCCACATGTGATCAGATGTAGTGACGAGCTGCAGCCAATGAGAGACCATATCAGCATGAGCTGAATGGCCATGTGTTCAGGAGCTGAAAAGAAACGTCTGTGATTGGCCAGAATGGGCATCGATGCACTCGCTTTATTCTGTGTTAACACGGACACAAGAGTAGACTATATTAACAGTGGAACTAGAACTCTGTAACTATTAGAATTACCATAATGCTCATTCTGACCTTTCTCACATCATATTTACATTCAAAACTTCTATTGAGATATTAAAATTAAGTTTAAATGTCTTTCATTATATTTTATGACAGCATTACCCTAAAAATATTGTCTTTTTTGGTAATACAGCCTATAAAT
The DNA here is from genome assembly GCA_903798205.1 of Danio tinwini. Classification (NCBI taxonomy): domain Eukaryota; kingdom Metazoa; phylum Chordata; class Actinopteri; order Cypriniformes; family Danionidae; genus Danio; species Danio tinwini. The sequence continues at coordinate 1,438,009 of CAIGQZ010032336.1, forward strand.
ATGTAGTTAAGATACTAGAACATGCAAAGGTCTGAGCTTCGCTTTCATTTTCACTTTCAAACAGGAGCTATTTTGCAGCACAGAATATGCTGTTTTAAAAGATATATCTGAAGTAAATTTATGTTTTTGCCATCAGAAAGTTTTGTTTATTTTAGCAGGAAGTTGCTAGGTAAAGAAATGCATGCATATTTAAAGTCACAGCGAAAAGAAGCAGACATGCATGCAGTCGTTTTGACCAATGTGGTAATTAAAGGTAGACATGCTCAGCTCTTTACTGTTTTGTAATTTTTTAAAATAACAATGTCAGAAAGATATACACAGATATTTAGAAACCGTCAGGGTGTTATAGATATGTTAGTTTTATTTCAAAGAGTTATAAAATTACAAAAATTAAAAACTCTCTGTGTATCTCTCCACTTGAACTTTGCAGATGAGTGATTGATCCTCTGATGAATCAGCTGACTGATGATGCTTTTAAATGCTCTATTGAAAGCTTGAAACGCTGCCAGTGATGTCATCAGCACACAAGCAACCAATAGTGTTCAGCTTTCTCTGACGACTCCGCCCTCAAAATTTAATTGGCTGTGGTTTGGTAGCTTGACTGAAGGAGTTGCTGTCAGATCATGTTGTGTGTGACCCCCTCTTGTGAATCATTTACGTAGTGTCGCGTAGTGTGAACACCACAGCGATTAAAAGACACAAAATAAAGTCATGTAGTGTGAACTGCACAGCGATCTGCTGATGTTTAAAATCCTGTAGTGTGAACTAGGCTTTATACAGCATGCTTTCACTTTCGTATTTGACTTAAAATGCACTTTTACTAGTGGGAACGATATCTCTGCTCATCATTCTCTCTTGTTATTAGGGGTGTCAAACTTAATTGTTTCTTTGATTTGGTATCAGTTAGGGTTAGGACCACTCACTGGCCTTCCCAAAAAGACAATCAGACAGTTGCAGCTCATCCAGAACGCTGCGGCCAGGATTCTGACCAAAAGCAGGAAATCAGAGCACATCACACCTGTCCTCAGGTCCCTACACTGGCTCCCAGTTACATTCAGGATAGATTTTAAAGTATTAATACTTGTCTATAATCACTAAATGGCCTAGGAACTCAATACATTACAGATATGCTGACTGAATACAAACCTAACAGATTACTCAGATCATTAGGGTCATATAAACTAGAGACTCCAAGAGTTCAGTCAGAGCAGGGTGAATCAGCTACTAACAGCGCCCCCTGCTGCTGGAATCAGCTTCCAGAAATGATCAGATGTGCTCCAACATTAGGCACATTCACATCAAGACTGAACACACATCTGTTTAGCTGTGCCTTTACTGAATGAGCACTGTGCTACGGCCCACAGATCGCACTGTTATGTCTTTATTTTCCTTCTCATTCTTTTATAACCTGTTTTAACACATCTTAAACGGTTTTAATAATTTGTAATCATTTTAATCATTCTTTATTCATTCTTGTTTATGTAAAGCACTTTGAATTACCCCTGTGTACGAAATGTGCTATAGAAATAAACTTGTCTTGTCATAACTGTGCACAATTCACTGCTTGTGAGTTTGCTGGACAGTCTTTCACTGACAGGGAAGTACATCAGAACCCAGCTATAGAGAAATTAAAAGCGGTAAACTCTCTCTCTCACTCACTCACACTCTCTCTCTCTCTCTCTCTCTCTCTCTCGCTCTCTCTCTCTCTCTCGACCTGCTGGCATGTTCGTGAGGTAACGTTTTATCTCCTCTCTCTGCTCTTACAATAACATTACTTGTGGATCCAGACATGAGTGTGTCTGCAGAGCGGGTTCTCCACCATGTCGCAGTCTATAATGGATCAGCTGATGTCGAGGCCGTTTAACATCAGTGCCTGTGTTACCGTTTGCTGAACAGTGCCAGAGTCACACCAACAGTTAGAGCCAATCCCAGTCTATCTGTTGAGCTCATGACCAATCATAGGTGTTCAAGAACTCGCTTAACAACGTGGGATAATATTAACATTTGTTTATTTGCTCTAAATGCTCATGTTGGTCTGTGCAGGTACTTAAGTTTTGTTTGAAACATTCAATAAGAATGTTTTCTTTGAGCAGGTCGACTTAAAGCTACCGTTATTAAATATTTGTTAAAATTATACATTTTACTACAAGAAGCATTGTGTTGTGAAGTAAAATAGCTAATTGTTTATGGAAAGCATCAACAATGCACAGAGATATCGAATTGAACACGAACATGAGAGACTGTAGGTACACACCTCTACTTCTTAGAGTCATATCCCTGTTACATAACCATACTGCACTGGGATATAGCCTGGTTCATTAGTTTCTATTGCTTTCTCACTACAATCTTAGGCCCAATTTACACTAATGCCGAGTTCAGACTGCATGATTTTCAAAGTAGTCGTGTCACGGATGTTTTCACACTGCATGACTATCTGGGTTAGTGTTCTGTCGGCGCTGTGTTTACACTGTAGGATGGATCGACGACAGGAGAGTTCACACTGCATGACTTTAAAATAGAAAGAATCACAGACAACTTTGCCTAAACTACGTCTCACAGCCAAATAAAAGCAAGAAGTGACATGGAAACAACGCGAGGTAATGTAATATATCTTTTTCTTATTAACTACATAATGTAAACAGAAGGCTTTAGCTTTAGAAACTTGTGTTGCTCACCTGTCTTTTGAAGAGAATTATCAATCTCTCCTCAACTTTTTTTTACTTTACGACCTGATTGTAATATTGATCAGACGACACGTCAAACAGACACAGTGCTCGTGCCAAATTTACACTCGTTTTTTCTCCATTTCTTGGGTCCAAATAAACTGAAAATGAGCACGTTTAACTTCTTCCCCAGCCTCCCGCTGGCCTGCATACCCACACTAGTGGATGCTGCTCTCTCATTGGCTGTAGGTGATTGCGGATGTTATTTTCAGTCAGAACACATTTCACACGGCATAAGTTGCATCGCCAACAGATCCAGATATTTAGCACGCCAAATATCTCACGGACATCGACGACTCATCTGCGATTCTCTCATAACGCATTTGTTATGTTTTAGGCATTTGTCTGCAATTTCTCAAAACCTGTCGGCGAGTCAAAAGCAGGGCTATAATAATGCAGTCTGAACTCGGCATAAAAAGTTTTAGTTTTAAAACGCATAAGTTTTGCAATGGTTACGATTTCCGTCCACTCTACCATGGAGTTTTCAAGCCCTGAAAACGGAGCGTTTTGGAAACGTTGAAGAGGCCATTTTGGTTTCATTTCTATTTTCATTTTGATAATAACAACTTAAAACACCACAAATGTTGAGGCTTCGTGTAGCTGCATATTTATATGAGCGTCATCTTCACTGTATGTATATTTATAACAAAACGGAGCCTAACACAACTGCCTCCTTACACTTTCTTTGAAAAATATAAAACATACCCTGTCTCTTTTGCTGAATATCAGTATTAATAATCAATTATGGCCATTATAAAAGTGTTATGTACAATAATTTTATACAATATAGTAAATAAACGCAAGTCAGTCAAATGTGCAGAATCAGTGTACGTGGTTACATTAATTAATATATTAACAAATCTTTGGCTCAGCTAAAACACGTTACCTGAAAACAAGTAACAGATTCAAAAGACCAAAGAGTCGTTAAATAGAGACAAGATTAATTAAATATCACGTTTAACAACTATAGTGAGCTTTGATACAGCAGTAAATCCTTGATGAACTGTCCGATGTGTGCTGCTCTCACCTGGGGAGCTGTGCTTAAAGCACCCGCTGACTGCCTGGAGCTCAGACGTGTGCATACGCTGCAGCGCATGCCAGAGTGTGTGTGTGTGTCTGTGTGTGGTCATGTGATGTGCATTGTCAGTGGTGTAGTGTGGACGGAGACCTGTTCAGAAATACTAAATGAAACGCCAGTGTAGACGTGGATCGTTTTATTAAATGTATTAATGTAAACAGAGCCTTACTGAGGCGATCTTACTGATTGTTTTGGCGTGGATCTAACTAATTGCGGGTTTCACATATGACCAAACAAACCAAGCTAAGGGAACAAATGTGCCAGGTTCCCAAACAAATGTCTAAGTGTGAAAGCACTCTAAGTAGACCGATCATAAAACAATTAAGTTGTCCCCCCCAAAAAAACTTAAGAATTGTGTCATTTCAACTCATTTTAAATAAGTAGTTTGAACAAGCAACAAAAGTCATTATTAAGAGTGCAGATGGCCAGCTCACCCGGAGAGAGGAGGAACTTGGCGCACTCCTCAGGAGAGTTTAAGGTAACGTATCGCTCTGCAAGTTTGGACACGGCCGCCGCACAGCCACTCTCGAAGGGCCAGTCGTCCTCGAGCGTCCCACTGGAGCCGTGGACGATAAAGCACAGCATGCACGGCCCCTGAAGGAAGCAGTTCCTCCGCCTCTTCTTCTTGCGCAGCTTCCGTGTTTTCTTCTTCAGGCCGTAACCATTTTTGGAGAGAAAATGGCCCATATAGATGATTCACGGTGACTCTGGGAAATTTGAGAGCAACAACAAAAAAATTACTTCATTCACTTTTGTTCAAAAAACAATCTCATGCATTTTACTTAACTTGTATGTATGTTCAAATTGACTCCCTTTGGTTATGTTGGTGGCTTTTTTTGCCCCATTGACTTCCATTATAATCACATTTTTTGATAATAAAGCCTATATAATTAGCATATAATCATGCGTTCTTGATTGTTGCTGGTTTTCCCTGTTGGGAAGAGGGACAATGTGTAATTTTAACTGTTGATCATTAGTTGCACCATATAACTCCATATAAAAGCCAGAAACTAAGCTTTTTTTTTTTTTTGCACTGCAACTGATGATCAACAGTAAAAATGACAAATTGTCCCTATTCCTAAGAGGGAAAACCAGCAACAAATCAAGAACGCATGATTATATGCTGTCATGGCTTTGCAATCAAAAAATGTCATTATAATGGAAGTCAATAGGGCCAAAACAGCCACTAACATAACCAAAGGGGAGTACATTTGCCCAGTGTATTGTTAAGTTTGACAAATTTTCAAAGCATTTTCTCAAAAATATGCATCAAAATAAGATATGTCAGCAAAAATCATTCCATTTGCTGAAACACGGGCAGTTTCTCAATAGGCGTTCTTCAGCGATCTTGCGTCCTCGTGTTCTCGTGTAACGTCATCATCAACTGCCAAAGTTCAGTTCCAATACTCAAGACCGCAAGAACGGAGGATGCATCGATGCAGATGGGATGGAAGCGCAGCATTTTATATAGATTTATCATTAAAGTTCAGAGATATAACGTATTTATCTCAGGAGTTTTCCTAAATGAGACGGTGAAAGTAAACATCACCATGAAAATCTTTAGAATGACATAAACACATTAAGGGTGTTTATTTGCTGAAATTCCTATTAAAATCTGTTTTATTTGTATTGTGCTATGTATATTTAAAAGGTCTTCATGCAGAGTACATATATTGAAAAGAGGAACAACAATAAACCATTGTATGAATGCTGTAAAGGCTCGTACACACCGGGACGCTTTTCGTTTGCGTTTATCGTCAGCGTTTTCCACAACATTTTTCCGGATTCAAACCCAAGCGATTTTCACAGGCGTCGAGCAGATGAATATGCAAAATCACTCCTTGACGTTAGATGGCGCTACACAACTTTAAGCTTCTGACAACCACTTGTAACATTGAGAAAGAAGACAAAGTTGACACGCTTGTTGTTATGGATGTTCTAGCAGCAGCTCCAGCTCTAGCGATGATGAAATGATTATTGTTCAGCAGTGCAATAAGCAGCTCCACGTTCATATCGCCTCTGGGCATCTTCTTCAATGTGCGCTCGCATTGACAGTGTTGCGCTTGAGCGCCTCCAAGTGCTGTTTACTGTAACTTCAACAGCTCCATGCACACAAACAAAAAGTGCCAATCTGATTGGTGGAGAGGGTTTTGACGCGGCGCATCAGATAAAAAGAAACGAGCATGAGGCGTTTCTCAAAAAATGACGCTTTTACGCCTGGTGTTTTGTGCGTTGGTGTGCATGATCACAATGGCACCCTTTATTTAGTCACGAGGCTTTAAACGTCGATAGAAAACGCATGGAAAAACGCGTCCCGGTGTGCACGGGCCTTTATCCTCCTGCTAATGTAGATGTTGGACTGAAGCAGCTGATATTCATTTACACTAAGAAAGGGCAGAGGCTTGCTGAAGAACTACTCAGAGATTTCAGCTGCTGTCTGGGCTTTCACTGCCCAAATAAACCTCCCTTTCTTCATCTGTTCAATACTTTTTCCCATTTTATTACACATAACGACATTTGTAAACTAATTAGATTTGTTCTTCTTTGCATATGTGGACTTCTTTGGTTGTTACCAACATCCGGGGAGAAATTCAAGTCAACAGCACCTTTAGAAATATGTTTGTGAGAAAAACAGTGACGTGTGCTGATTTCTGCATTTTTATTTTTAGATTCTGTCTCTCACAGTGGAATTGCACCTATACTAAAAATTCTAGACCCCTCCATGATTTCTAAGTAGAAGAAAGTGTGATTAAATACTTATTTCCCTTACTGTTTATATATATATCAGATAAAATAATATGTGCGGGCGGGTGGCGGGTGGATGATTAGCATGAAGGAGCGGATTCAGGTAACATTTCAGCTGATCTGCGCATCTCTATTTCAAAGCCATGTAGATCAGTTGATCCATCAGTGAATCGCTCATATTTCAGCTCATAGACAGATCAGCCGATTGATGTAACTTTAAAACGCTCCAGTGTCCCTGTATCGGTATTTGCACTCGATAAACAGTGGTGAAGAACGGTGAACTGATGAGCTTCGCAGCCAATCACAGTAATTTCTGCTGAGCATGTGAACACATCGGCCAATCAGCTGTGTTTAGGTACATGCTAAACAGCGCTCAAATTTCAGCACTGATTGGTACCGAACTTAATACTTTAACTCTATATTAAGATTTATAATGGAATGTGTAGTAGTCCACAGTGTGTGTCTAACCTTGAGCAGTATGGAGGAGGGCAGCTGGTTGATGTGGGACGTGTCTGTATTTTCAGAGCTCTTTATCTCCTCTGAAGCCTCCGTTTGGCAGCAGCAGGAGGACGATGAGCAGGTTGTGGCGCCGCCAGCATCTGAATGCCGTCCCGCAGCGGCTCCGTCCTCTTCTGAAGCTGAGGAAGACGATGATGATGATGATGATGAAGGCAGCGGGCAGATTGAGGGCAGCAGGCAGTGGCTGTCTGGTGCGGCGGCGTCCCCTCGCTCCTCTCCGTTCTCCATGGGACCCGGGAAGGCACAGCGCGGCTGCTTGCGGGGCGAACACCGCTGCAGATCAGCACACTTTCGCTTGCACACCATTTCCGAATATTCGCAGAAAAGCGCCGGGGGCCCGATCAGCTTAGTCGGCACGGCAGACAGCAGATTTCGACCCTGGCCCTCCCACACTGAAAAAAAAAAGCAGGGATCAATACAAGTCCTTCATGTTGTCCCAACACAAATTGGTTACATTAAAGTAATTGTTTTTACAAATTTAAGTGTGGGTTCACACCTGTAGACTGATTGTTTTGTTCTGAAACAGGAATTAAAGTGTTCTCGGTGCCGTTTACTTCCACGCAGCAAAGTTTCCAAACAGACCAAAGTAGTAATGGCTCGTTTCCACTGACTGGTACAGTACGGTACGGGTTAGTACGGGTCGGTATGCATCACCTTTGTCAGGCTTGTGTTTCCACTGCTAAAAAGGTACCGATGGTACTCTATTGGTGGGCGTGATGTACGACAGAAAGTTTTAGTCAATGTCATTTTCGCTCGAGAAAATGTCTACAGTAAAGCTGTACGGGTCGCTCACATATCATATGAGCAGCACTTCACACAACACAGATGCTTTACACATAAATACTTTTTATTACTAACTTTACTATGAACATGAGTTGATTATAACTGCAGATCAATGACAGTGTGAAATAGCCTACTGTAACGTCTGCAATTATATAAAATAAATAAATAAATGCAACATATATGAACACATACAGACCCTTACAGTCTTCGATATGTTACCAATTACAGATAAACTACACACAGCAGACATTTAATCCTTATTTAGGCTCAAAACAACACGAAATACAGCCCACAGCCAGCAAACCTCTCATGATTAAATGTGTCTGTAATCTTCAGCTGCACGTGTAGCCTCTTGTTAGAGAGTAATTCCCTCATTCTGAGTTCATAATAGTCCAAAAGGTGATGATAATAGCTAAACATGGCAGTATGTTGAAAAAAATTATGTGCTTCTTTTTTTCCGGCTTCTCCTTTCTCGTGTTTGGTACCCTTTCAAAAGGGTGCCGAAAAAGGGGTACGGTACGGTGTGCCTTTTGACAGTGGAAACGGCCATAAAAGCGCACCGACCCATACAGTACCACTCAGTGGAAACTGGCCAATAAAAGCCATGAAACCCCCCTGTCTCAGCAGGGTGTTTTTACACCTCTAGTTTGGAAAAGTCAGGAAAGTGGGAGTGTCCAGCTCTGTTTAGGTGGGAGTGTCGGGGGAGGGAAAGAGGGAAGGTTTTGCATAAAAATTTCCATTTGGGCATGTGCTGATTTTCACAGACGCAAAACAAACACACAGACGCAGGGGAGAAAGACAGTGACTGTTTACATGGACATCAGTAATCAAATTATTTACCAAATTATTATTTTGTCTACTTTAACTGCAGTTTGGCACTTTCACTTTCATTCAGGAGCATTTCATGCCTGTCCTCCATGACAAACCAGAGATTGAATGTGGGGAAATGCTGGAGAGTGGAGTTTTAATGGAGTGTTTGATACCGCACGGCAAATGGGAGAAAAAAAACCTCTGCATTTCTCGGTAACTTAGATGCACTATAAGTTATCGTCAGAAAGACATGTATGTATAGACTATCCTGTCACAAAATGCGGAAAAATCCTACACGACAGTAATAGTTTGATTGCTGTGTTTACATTCAGAGAGCAGCCTTTACAGCAGATCTTTCAGTCTAGTATATTGTAGTGATATTAATGTACTGTAAACTTAGTAACAGTTCAAATAATTTTGACTAAGGGATGTCTTTAAAAACTGTAAGAGCACTGCTGACGATACAAACTAACTATGCCATCTCAGGGCTCAAAATTGCAGCCGTTTTGGTCGCATATGCTCCCAAAATTTTATCTATGCGACCTCAAATATATATTTGGGAGCATTTGTGCGAGTGCATAAAATTGATGTCGTGCGGCCAGTTTTCACAGCAAAATGTTCACCACATGCGTGGAATTAGGAGGCATTCACGCCTTAAGCATCTTTGCACCTAAAAACACCAAACGCAGCGCTCAGGGATGGTTTAAAATAGTTGACATGTCAACTTGCTGCAGTAAACAAAGCCTGCAATGCTAACCCGCCTTCAAGCTCTTCTTATTGGCCCACTGCGCTAGAACAGAACAGGAATAGATTGGTTAATATCAGCTGTCAATCACTCAGTTCCGATGACAGGGAGCTACAGCTGCGAAAATGTGGATCTGAAAAAATGAAAACAACACTGACAGATTTAGTTTTGGAAACACCTAAAGTTACAAATAGTGGCACGTCTGATCATCTGGTGAATGTTAATCCAGCATTTACACTTTTCAAACAGACAATAAAAGACTTCCAGTGTTTAAAGTCCACTATGAAAATGACTAAAGCATTCACCGTAAAGCCGGACAGAGTTTTCAGGTAACAGTATTTCCCACTGAATGTACACATTTTAAGCACGAGATGTTATTTAATCCTTCATTTAATCGTCACAATGCTGTCAGTCGTGCGACTAACACAGCATTCACCGTCACTAAACAGCATGCATTCACTGACATGAAACTAGTATTGCAGCTCATGAAAAGACAGTTATTGCTATTAAGATGACATATGCAAATAATAAGTTATATGTCAATATCATCTGTGCATTGTAGTCTACATAATAATAATAATACATTTTATTTAAAGCGCCTTTCAAGAAACCTAAGGTCACTGTACAACATCATATACACAATTCAATAATTAAAAATAAACCAATAGTATAAAAATAGAGAAGATGATAAAAACAAAGACATGATACAGAGTGTGGTATGCAGTTATAAAGAGTAAGTTGTTTTGAACAGATGAGTTTTAAGTCTGGAATTAAACAGAGGGAGAGAGTCAATGTTGCGGATGTCAGGAGGAAGAGAATTCCAGAGTTTGGGAGCAGAGTGACTGAAAGCTCTGCTCCCCATTGTGCTGAGACGGGCAGAGGGAACAGAGAGGTGAATGGAGGAGGAGGATCTAAGAGAGCGGGAATGAGTGGTGATATGGAGAAGATCAGATAAATAAGAAGGTAAGAGGTTATAGATGGCCTTGAATGTATGCAGGAGGATTTTATATTCTACTCTGGGTTTGATTGGAAGCCAGTGCAGATCTTGTAAAATGGGGGTGATATGGTGAAAAGAAGGAGTTTTGGTGATGATGCGGGCAGCTGAGTTCTGGACCAGTTAAAGCTTATGGAGGGATTTCTGTGGAAGACCGTAAAGGAGAGAATTGCAGTAATCAATGCGTGAAGTGACAAGGCTGTGTACGAGAATAGAGGTGGAGTGAGCGGTGAGAGAGGAGCGGAGACGGTTTATATTATGAAGATGAAAATATGCAGACTTAGTAATATTATTACCAACATGCGAGTCCAGCTGTGTTCTCATAGCGTGGAAATTAAAACATCGTTGCAGCTCATTTATAAACAAAACACTGACCAACCCATGTCTCCAAATTCTTGATCTTTCACTTGTTTTGGCAACACAACGTGGCGTCCCTCTGTCGTCTGAACACTGTAACAG
>CAIGQZ010032336.1:1453864-1468970 GCA_903798205.1 Danio tinwini
ATGCATATGTAGACATTGCATGAAACATTACGCTATGAAAATGTACTTGAAAGTTCTGTAAAGTTGAATGGCAACTTTAATGTAATAGGGTTTGGTATATTTATCTTCGGTTTTTGGCCCTTAACAAAATAACAAAAAGTTTGGGCATCCCTGCTCTACTGTTCTTTAAGGTTAAACTTCACAATGTGGCTTCCGGTCAACTATATTCATTCATTCATTCATTCATTTTCTGCCGATTTTACGGGGTCTGGTTGCGGGGGTAGCAGTCTTAGGAGAGAACCCCAGACTTCCCTCTCCCCAGACACTTCCTCCAGTTCCTCCGGGGGGATCCCGAGGCGTTCCCAGGCCAGCCAGAAGACATAGTCCCTCCAGCTTGTCCTGGGTCTTCCCTGAGGCCTCCTCCCGGTGGGACATGCCTGAAACACCTCCCTAGGTAGGCGTCCAGGACGCATCTGAAACAGATGCCCGAGCCACCTTAGCCGACTTCTCTCGATGTGGATGAGCAGCGGCTCTACTCCGAGCTCCTCCTGAGTGTCAGAGCTCCCCACCCTATCTATAAGAGTGCGCCCTGCCACCCTTCGAAGGAAACTCATTTTGGCTGCTTGTATCTGAGATCTTGTCCATTCAGTCATGACCCAAAACTCATGACCATAGGTGAGAGTAGGAATGTTGATTGACCGGTAAATTGAGAGCTTTGCCTTTCGGCTCAGCTCCTACTTTACCACAACGGACCGATACACTGACCGCATTACTGCTGCCGCTGCACTGATCCACCTGTCAATCTCACATACCATCCTTCCCTCACTTGTGAACAAAACCCCAAGATACTTGAACTCCTCCACCTGGGGTAAGGACTTTCCTCCAACCTGGAGATGGCAAACCACCTTTTTCCGGTGTTTCCGGTCAACTATAATCCCACTTAAATTTTCTAATGGACGAGTAAACTAAAACTGAGCTGGGTTTGCAGATTTTGTGATGTGACTATTTGCTCATTGCGATATCGATGCTGAAAGATATATTGTTGATTTGTCTGTTCTGTTCAATCACACTTCTTCTGCTACAGGTTAAAGACGATCTCCTGGTGAAGATTGCATCACGGAGGCAGAACGTCACTGAGATCAACATTTCGGACTGCCGTAATGTTCAGGATCATGGCGTTTGTTCTCTGGCGTCCAACTGTGCTGGTCTGATCAAATACACTGCGTACCGCTGTAAGCAGCTGAGTGACTTGTCTCTGAGTACGGTGGCTGTCCACTGCCCGCTCCTGCAGAAAGTCCACGTCGGAAACCAGGACAAACTCACCGACCACGCACTCAAGCTGGTGAGATCTGACATCAACAGTTGCATAGAGGATGCATGAGATTGGCGGTGTGATATTATTCAAAAAATATACAGTACTGTGCAAAAGTTAGGGTGGCTCAGTGGTTAGAAAGAAGGTTGCTGGTTCGACCCTGGTGTGTGGAGTTTGCTTGTTCTCCCCATGATGGCATGTGTTTCCTCCGGGTGCTTCGGTTTCCCCCACAGTCCAAACACATGCACTATGTATAGGTGAATAGCTAAATTGTCTGTAGTGTATGAGTGTGTGTGAGAATGCGGGAGTGTATGGGTGTTTCCCAGTACTGGGTTGCAGCTGGAAGGGAATCCACTATGTAAAACATATGCTGGAATAGTTGGCAGTTCATTCCGCTGTGGCGACCCCTGATAAATAAAGGGACTAAGCCAAAGGAAAATGAATGAAGTTCATTGATAAATAAAATATTTTTATGCATGTTTTTTGAAAGCATCCTTGTTTTACGTTGAACAGTACTGTAGCTCTGCAAGTAGGCTTTTTTAAAGCATCTTGGAGGTGTTCTTCTGGATTTAGTTTGTCTCAGTTTGTTGGGTTTCTTTATGTCATTCCAGACAGATCAGATCTCAGTGTGGAGCACTGGCTGCTGGCAGACTCCTTGTGCAGATAATAATCTCACTATAATTGCAATTATTGACAAAAATAATGCATAAAACTTTTTATTTATGAATTAACCTATATAAACTAAGCCAAATCAACATCTAGTATGACCACACTTTGCATTTAAACCACTTTGTACACTTAGTTTTTCCAACTGGTCGGTTATTTAAAGCAACTTGAAAATGTTGTCAAAGTTTTTGGAGCACCGGCTGTTGTCAGACTCCTTATGCAGACAATAGTCTCACTATATATTTACAATTAATGACAAAAATAATGTTTGGAAATTCATTCATTCATTTTCTTTTCAGCTTAGTCCCTTTATTAATCCGGGGTCACCACAGCGGAATGAACCGCCAACTTATCCAGCACATGTTTTACACTGCGGATGCCCTTCCAGTTGCAACCCATCTCTGGGAAACATCCATACACTCATTCACACTCATACACTACGGACTATTTTAGCATACTTAATTCACCTGTACTGCATGTGTTTGGACTGTGGGGGAAACCGGAGCACCCGGAGGAAACCCACGCAGAAAGAACATGCACACAGAAATGCCAACTGACCCAGCCGAGGCTTGAACCAGCGACCTTCTTGCTGTGAGGCGCCAGCACTACCTACTGCGCCACTGTGTCTCCTATGTTTAGAAATGTAATGTGAATTGAAATTTCAAACATAAATAATATAAAAATAACCCATTTTAAACCTTTTTTTGGTGTAAATACTAGTGTCCTAAGACGTTTGCACTGTACTGAACATGTATTTGTAGTCTTTTTCCCTCTGAAAATAATAATAATAATAATATATATATAGCACCTTTAAAACTTAATTTACGAAGCACTTTCCACAAAAACAAACAGATATACCGATGTAAAAACAGTTTTAGTAACAATACAAATAAAAAAAACTCTAAATAAAGCATTTAAAATAGATAAAATACTACAATATCTAGAATCATAAAACATACCGATAATACACACCTCACGAATAGCCAAGTAGTGCGTTTTAAAGGATGATTTAAACATAATTTTTGCATACTTGTTTCTAGTCCAAATATCGAAAAATTCTTAAATCAAGAAGCTTTTTCTAGATGAGTAATTAAAAAATCTGTCAAAATTAATTTAAAGCTGCATATTAAAAGAATAAAATGAACACACTTTTAACCCTTTGACGCGTACGATAACACTGAGACAGCATTGTTTCCTGAAGTGTGTGATTATGCTAGTGTGCTTTGAATGTTTACTTTAGTGCATCGCGTCATCAAATGTTAAAATTCAGTCCGCTTGGCGCAGAGCCAGAGGAAGATGCGCGCGGCGCTTACAGATGCTAGAGAAGCCCTTCTGCAGACCGCTGCTGTTGTGTTGCCGTTTCAGTTACTGCAAACTCAGTATTTTCCTCATGCTGCATCACTGGTAAAACAATTATTACAAATGTGTTAACTGTGTGCTTGTAGTTGTGTAAATAATGTGTGTTTTCGATATATGAAGTTATTTGTTTTGTAAAGCAGCGTTCGTGGCTTTCGGTTTAGTTTGTTACCTCAGATTTAATTTGGATGTGATTCAAATGGCGCAAGACTGAGAACGTAGACTCAAGCAACTTTGCCAAGCTTAGAGGTGGAATATAATTAAAGTTATTCTTCGTGTGCACAGATGGAGGGACCGCGAACCGTACCCGAGTCTGCTTTAAAACAGTGGCCGGTGCTCGGTTAATGTGAACGTCATGGTTCACGTATGTGATCTCATTCACACCAGATCGCAGAAATACCACACATATGAATTGGTAAAGCACTGTATGCATTTAATCACTCGCTTTTCTGACACACATAGGCAGACTGTAAATGATGCAGCAGATCTAATTTCTGATTGAAGTAATTCCAAATCATATATTTAAAATACAAGATTTTAAAAATAATAAAAAAAACAAGACATTAAGATTTCAAAGATTTACAAATGTGTCATCTGTACATGCAACTTGCATAACTTTCAAAATGTATAAAATATTAAAATGTGTGTGTATATATATATATATATATATACATTTATAATGTTTAAAGTGGCTGACAATAATACATATTCTTTATAATAGGAATTAATGTGCCTTGTTTTTTTAACTGTGCACTGCTGCAGCTGCTTAATTAGGTTTACTACACTACTGTATTTTAATATTGCTCATTATGGTGGTACTTGGAGAGACAATTTTTGTCTGAGGTGGTACTTGGTGAAAAATGTTTGAGAACCACTGCTATATGTCATATAAACTTATTTAAAACTACTATTAGTACTTTTATTACTACTATTATTATTTAAACATATTCCACTATAATTTTACAAGATAACACTTTTTTTTTAGACAGAATTCATAGTTTTACATTGATTTTTGTAGAAGAGTACTGTGATATTGATTGAAAAATGCATACAGGCCTCAAAAACACAGTTTGATAAAAGCAAATGATAAATTATTAAACAAACTGGCGGCACGGTACCTCAGTGGTTAGTACTGTGGCCTCATAGCAAGAAGGTCACTGGTTTGAGTCCTGGCTGGGCCAGTTGGCATTTCTGTGTGGAGTTTGCATGTTCTCCCCGTGTTGGCGGGTGCTCCGGTTTCCCCAACAGTCTTAACACATGCGCTATAGGGGAATTGATAAACTAAATTGGCCGTAGTGTATGAGTGTGTGTGTGTATGGGTGTTTCCCAGTACTGGGTTGCGGCTGGAAGGGCATCTGCTGTGTAAAATATATGCTTGAATAGTTGGTGGTTCATTCTTCTGTGGTGGTGACTCGTGATGAATAAAGGGACTAAGCAAACTTAAGCAAACAAACTTAACATTGCATGATCTACGATGTGACTATTGCGAATTATCACACTAGGGCATATATGAATTGATGCTTTATTGTGCAGCTCTAATGTGTGTGTGTGTGTGGTGTGTGTGTGTGTGTGTGTGTGTGTGTGTGTGTGTGTGTGTGTGTGCAGCTGGGCGATCACTGCAAAGAGCTGAAGGATGTTCATTTCGGCCAGTGTTACAGCATCAGTGATGAAGGCCTGGTGTCGCTGGCGCAGGGATGCAGCAAACTACAGAGAATCTACATGCAAGAGAACAAGCTGGTAAGTCACAAGCTGGAATTTACTGATTTTTATAGCTGGTTATTGCGGTTGATGGTTTTGACTGGTGTGGAACACATAATGCTGAGATTTCACAATTCGGTGATTGCTGATTTTAAAGCAAACGTTGCACAGTTTTGTGGAGATCACAAATGTACAAGCAGGAGAGAACAAGCTGGTCAATCACACTGGCTGCCCGCTGTTTGGTCTGGTTGGCAACTTTAAAAAGCCTGTGTTGTTTAAGCCTGTATAAGTCTGAAATCTTGTTTATAATTGTCTTGAAAAGTGTTAAATGTGACTTGGTGGAAGCTTCAGAAACACTTCAGAAGCGCTAGCTGGCTGTAAGGTTTCTATGTTCCTTCTATGTGTCGAGTTTTTTTAGTTTACTAGGGATGGGCAATACCAATCCAATCTGATACCAAGTATTTTAAAGGCACCTAGGTTACCCCTTTTTCCAGATTTAATATAAGTCTTTTGTGTCTCCAGAATGTGTCTGTAAAGTTTCAGCTCAAAACACCCATCAGATTATTGATTATAGCTTTTAGAAGTTTCTGTTTTATAGCTTTAACCATCAGGTAGGGTTTTTTGTGTACTGCGCCTTTAAGGCTAGTCCTCCCCACCCACCGTTCTCACGTGCCTATCAGCATGCCTTAATCTCCTCCCTCGGCTTCTTCAGACAACAAACAGACATAAAGGAAGCAGATCTCACGTAACGTTTGTGAGAAATATTACAGTAAGAGCTTTACCAATGAGTATTTGATGCATTTGTTGTAGAGTTGCAACGATGAGTCACGCACAATGTCGTTACAAAGTTCATGCACACACACACAGACACGCACACACACACACACACACACAGACAGCGCGCGCGTTTAGCTTTGCACTGTTTTTGCACGCAAATGTGACAGGATACAGGTTAATCTCCACTGCTGTATGGATATCTGTTATGTTGATGTACAAAATAAACCTGATTTAACGTCCACAAACCAGGATTGAAGCATCTTCTTTTATTATTGTTCTGACACGCGGCGGTGCTGATGAAGTAAAGCTGAAGTAAATGGCTGTAATTCATTAACATGCTCTGTTTTAAAACGTTTTAAACTTGTGAAACTCACTCTTGATCACGTTTGATGATGATTGATGATGAAACTAAACAGATCTTTTATTCCTGGTTGCTTTGCGCACGTCCTGTCTTGTTAATATGATTATACACGTTACTACGGAGACATGTTAATACGCAGCTGTCAATCAATTCGGTGGGCGGGGGGACCACACTCCTACGTCAAGTTGCGGTCGGTCTGAAAACTGCTCCAATTGCTCCATCGTTTTTATGTTGTTAAATTGAAAAAAAAAAGGACTGGGTGTGTTTATATCACCCCAATATTCAATTTAATTAATCTTTATTTGTATAGCGCTTATACAATGTAGATTGTGTCAAAGCAGCTTTGACGGTCTATACACTATACCTACACGCATGTCTTTCCAAACAGCTTGAAAAGGAGGTTTTTCACCATAGGTGCTCTTTAAAACAAGTAGCATCGATCTCGATACAGATTCTTCAGTGAAATATTTTATAGTAATTTTATGTTTTTTGTTTATCACCTTTAGTATTATTATTGAGTAAAATACAGTAGACTTTTTTTACATTTATTAAAATGACACTAAACAAAAGTTGGCTATATAACACCACATAACAAAAAATAACACGTTGCACAAACCTTGTTTATTAAAAAAATCTACATTTCTTTCTATTTACGTTTTTTCCTATTATACGTATTCTTGTTCCTATTTAAGTCATTATTTGTATACTATGCAGTGCTATCATTATTGCTACTATTAAAGGTGCTGTATGTCAGTTTTGACTCTTCTAAAGTATAAAAACACCAGAGTATGTTTGCAGATATTCAGAAACATGCTCAGTGAACATTCTTGTTTATCTGAAAAACAATGCTGAAATCAGATATTCTGCTGTGAACATGTGCATTACATGCTGGAACGCTGCCTTTGTTTTGGTCATTTAACCCGCCCAATGCCACTTTAGCCAATTATAATTCAGCACCCAGGTTGCCTTGCTGGAAAACAGCGTATTTCATTAATTCAGTCAGGAAGGCTCTCAAAGCATGCGTTCGTGACTGAAATGAGTCCTCCGGTGGACAGTAACATACTCTTAACTGAGACGCAGATTCAGAGTTCCTCATGAGCTGGTTAATAATTAGTAAATAATATAAGCATTGGGAATGTAAACATTATGTGAGCAGGTTACATTGCAACAGTGTGTCCTAACAACACGCTACGTGCTGAGATACGCAGTGATGAGCAGTTTGGCTGTTTGCACCAGACAAAACACAACAGAAATGTAAATACAGCCATTCAGAAGCACAGAATAGTGCACTCACTGAACTCCAGCAACATGGTAAGGTTTATAATTTCATTAATACATATTAACCCTCTTTAACATTATTAAATGTATCAAATGGTTTATTTCAGGGGTTATCAACTATATTTGTCAGAGGGCCAGAGTTTTACCAGACAGTCTCCTTGGGGGCCAGACCCCCAAGAAGAAAATCTAATAAAAATCTCATTTTGGCTCAACATTATGTTTAGAGTTTATACTTTTTCAATTTCATTACAAAACTGAAGGCATCTGATTCAGGCCTCCATCCCCTATACCACAGTCAACCACTAGGAGTGCTAGAAATTTTACCTCAACTCAATTAGGCTAAGTCAACAAGGGGAAATGTAACTTTAGCCATTGATTAAGCACTGAGTAGCCCATTTCAGCATTGTGATTTGAATTCAAGCCCACTTAACATTTCATTTGACGTGCAAACATTATTTGTAACCTGTTTTGTTCTGGTACCAGGTTATTTATTTACCATGCTATTTTAAACTGTGCCAGATTGTTTTTCCTCCTCCTTTTATTAGTCCTGAGACAGACATCCCAAGTCTCCCGGACGTTCTGTGAGTCTCCCGCAAATGCATAGAGACTCCCGGATGCCCGCAAATGAATGATAATCTCCCGGAAATTGCGCATCTCCCTCCCGCTCCTCAGATACGTCACGCACCTCTCTCCACTGCATCCCTCCTTACTCTTCATCACACACACACGTCGCGCGCACTCCGCCTACACCCCACCGCCGTATGGTCTGTCTGAGTCTGTCCTCGAAGTGTAGCCTAAATATAGTCATAAATGGTGGTTATTCTGACTATTTTCTTTCTGATTCTCACAATTTTGGAATCCAGTCGCAGGCTGGATTGAATGGCTCAGCGGGCCGGATTTGGCCCGCAGCCACCAGTTGATGATCAGTGGTTTATTTTATTGTCCAGATCTGAGGTGAACTATCTGCTGCTGCTTCAGTAGTACGGCAATAAATGTCATGTAAAATGGCATTCAGACTCACATTATTAGCATTTAACACTGAAGCACATGAGGTGTACCTGAGCTAATCATTGTCAGTTTTCTGTTGCTCACCTGTGAGAAATAGAAACCGTTTCTAAAATATATATTTTCAGGTGTTGGTTAGAACAAAAACTCCTTTTTATATGGAAAATATTCCTTCTATCACGTGCTGTTGCTTATATGTAGAACATGATTTAAATCAGCTATTAGGCTCAATCATCAGGCTCACTTCTGTTAGTGTCGTCAATCTGGCAACCTGCTCCTCTGTTTGTTTTGATCCAGATATGCAATACCTAGTTCAACCACTGGGTGTCAAACTTGCGTACTGCACCTAGTCTGCAAGATAGTCTAAGAGATAAGTGATCACTCATTAAGAAAAAAGACATAGAAAGGATTGATCCTTTAAATACATTGCCATTATCAAAAACATTGATCGATATTTAGGATTGATTCGCCCATCCATAATGTTTACAGTGCAATTACCTGTAATGCTACATTACTGTACAAGAAGCCCAAACTCACTTATTCAAGGAAGAGGCGGGAATCTCAAACCTGACACTGTAAATGAACCTGTAAACAAACCCTTCAGATTTCTGTGATTGGTGAATTTAAAGCACAATTTAGCAAATGTTGCACAATATTGTGGAGATCACAAATCTACATGCAGGAGAACAAGCTGGTAAGACACTTTGCTGATTTTTAGCTGGTTATTGAGTTTGGTGTTGACTTGATTTTTTTTATACATTTTTATTTATTTGACCAATATCCTGAAATCGTGAGTCTGATTTTAATTTGTTGTGAAGAGATGATAATAATAATAATAATAATAATAATAATAATAATAATAATAATTCCTTACATTTATATATATTATATATTATATATATGTATTAAAGCCCACTGGATAGTTGATGTCATTGCCCTCGCCTATCAGTGCCAGGGCGAGTAGTGTCCCACAGGAGTGAGAGCACACTAATTAGAAGCTTTGCCTCGTCTTGGGCATTCGCATGAGGCGCCTCTCTTACAGATTCTGTAGAGCTGTGGGACTTGTGAGATTTTACAATCTTCGGATGAAGCCGGTTTCTTCTAGATTACTGGGTAATGCAAGTCAATCAGGAGGAATCTGAGCTCTGTGTCCAGAAACATTTGCTGAGCAATGCTCCCTAACCCAGAGATACAAGCTCCTGGCGAACCCTAGAGAGTTCCTTCGAGGCCCTTGCACCCTTCTCGTGAAGGTCCATTACATTGTGGGTATGCTCACTTGGTCTACCCACATGCTAGGGATCGGTGTGAACTTTGCATGATCCCCATTAGAGATCCCATATGCATCTTTAGGCACAGAGCGTTCCCCCTTCTCAGGTGGGCCTGTGTCTTCCCTACCCACTAACCAACTTATTATATGAAGCACTCCCTCTGGATAGGCATCTGGTGGCATCTGCAGCATCCTAATTATAAAAATAATAATAATAACAATAATAATAATAATTCCTTACATTTATATAGAGCTTTTCTGCACACTCAAAGCGCTTTACACATTGGGGGGGATCTCCTCATCCACCACCAGTGTGCAGCATCCACCTGGATGACGCGACGATAGACATATTTCGCCAGACCGCACATCACACACCAGCTGATTGGTGGAGAGAAGATAATTATGAAGCCAATTAGGATATGGGGATGGTTAAGAGGCCATGATGTACAGAAGCCAGTTGGCAGATTTGGCCATCATGGCGGGGTTAAACCCCTACTCTTTTTGAAGGACATCCTGGGATTTTTAATGACCACAGAGAGTCAGGACCTTAGTTTAATGTCTCATCCGAAAGATAACACCTGCGTGGAATGAAATCTTAAACCTGACTCTAAATTAACTTTAAACAGACCCTCCAGGATTAGTTTATTTTAAAAAAAAGTGTAATTGTATGTCTTTTTACGCATGTTGTTTTTTAATGGAGTTGGAGTTGAGGGTGGTTTATTACCCATAATGCACTGCTTTTTGCTTTCGTGGTCAAAACGCATGCAGATGCAGCTCTTTTTTTTTCTATCTATTTATTTATTTTGTTTTTGCATTGCCGTTGAGGAGCGTTTGTGTATTGATCAACTGTTTAGCAGTGTCTCTGAGTAACAAGGACTGTTATTATGCCATCAATCAGTCATTATATTCATCAACACATCACTCTCTGTGCACTGCAAATGATTCTCTTAATTGCTAAACAGCTTGAGTTTTGCTGTAAAGAAGATATCCCAAAACTGTCTGAAAGTCAAATCAATTTAGATGCTTAGATGTTATTTTGTTCTGTCACCTTACTAATAATCATAAACTTTAGCTAAATCAAAGATAATTTATGCTGCCAGATTCATATCATATTGGAAGGAAATCTTTAGGTAGTTTTAATAAACGCAGATCTGCTTTTAATTGTGTATCTTGGTTTAAAGAACCATAATTTATTTGTCAAAACTCTGTCGCCATATTTTAATAAAACTCAATTTAACGTGGTTTTATTGTTCTATTAAGTAAATTTTTATTTTGTTTTTATAATTAAATGTTTTATTTACAATTTTATTTATTTTTATTTCATAAAAAAAAAATCTTTTTCATTTTCTTTCAATTTTATTATTGATTATTTTTATTTAATGTATTTTTTTATTTAAATCTTTTTAATAAATGTTGTTTATTTTAGATGTGTATATTGTTTTAAAGAACGCTATTATTTGCATATTGCAAAACATTTAATTAGGTTTATTGCTCTAAGCTTTGTTTTTACAATGTTAGTTATTTATTTATAATTTTTTTTTATCCTCTTAAATTTTTATATGTTTTATTCATTAATTTTTATTTTTTATTAATTATTATTTTTTAATTTTAATTTAATTAAATTAAATTAAATTTAATTTAATTTAATTTAATTTAATTATTTTATTTTATTTTATTTTATTTTATTTTATTTTATTTTATTTTATTTTATTTTATTTTATTTTATTTTATTTATTTTATTTTATTTTATTTGTGCACCTTGTTCTAAAAAAAAACCTGAACACATTTTTTGTGTGCTGCCACTGGATGTCAGTGTTGTCCCTTTAATGACAAAATACAATGTTAGATGATTCTAAACTCTTTGGTGTTAGTTTGGTTGGTGGATATTTGAAGATTGCTTTTAATAAAACTCAATATAACATGTTCTTTATTACTCTATTAAGCTCATCTCTGCTGTCAGTTGAACAGCAGATTCAGATCCAAATGTTTTTTAAGTAATTTAAGTGTTTTATTTAGCTTATGAATACCAAAAGAACTTGCCAAAAGTTTAACACTAACATTATTGCAAACACTGCATATCAGATTTCTCATCATGCTTTTCCAGATGTGTGATTATTGGCAGGGATTTTGATGTCTGTGCTGATGTCTAAATATGACCTTTGTACCTGCTAGTTTAAATGGCATTCTTCTCATATGTGTTGTTTCTCCGAGTGTCTTCTTGCCTTTTATTTTAAATGATTTATTTATTTAATTTAATTTTTAATTTATTTAATAAAAAAAAATCAATTTCATTTGAATTACATCTATTTAATTTAATTTTACATTTGTTATTTTATGCATAGTTATTTAAATTATTTTATTGTCAATTTCATTTTAAGTATATTTATTTAATTACATTTTTATTTTAGTTTTTTTTAGAATTTTTATTTTAATTAAACCTATTTATTTAATAACATTTTTCATTTGAGTTATTATATTAGAATTTTGTGTGTATATATATATATATATGTATAATTTTAATGTAATGTATTTCAATTTATTTTTCAGTTTAGTTGTTTTCTTATTTTTTTCATTTAATCCGTTTATTTAATTTTATTTAAATCTTTTTATTTATTTATTTTTTAAGACCGTCTCCTGGTCCTCTGGTGGCACCGCGGTGTCTGCGTGACACTGAATCCTCTGTCTCTCCTGACGGCTCGAATGTTTTCGGTGAAAGATCGCACAATTGCGCAGCTCATTTACAATGAAGTCCTGCTGCTAATGGAGTAAAGCGATCCGCGTCTGTCTCTCGCAATCAATGATGAATAGCCTGATCTGAAGATCTGCTCTTCTGCTGCTCCTCCACGCGTAATTGAATAATTAAAAAGCTGGAAGTCCTTTCCGTTCGCTCTGTGTCTGTCTGTAAACACTGCACTCTTCTGGAGACGCTTACGGTCACCGGTATCACATTCAGCTCAGCTTTCAGATCTTCAGTGTGAGGTCCGATGAGAGAGTTTCAGTTTTATTCTTTACAGAAACATGTCGGACAAATTTATTAAAGACCGTTTAAATTCTCTTATAGTCTGTTTTATGTTCTTGCTTGTGTAAGGGGTGTGTGATTATAAAATATATATAGGGGGTGGACAATGAAACTAAAGGGCTTGGTTTTAGAGCACACTAGTTCTTTAGTACACTCTCAGAAATAAAGTTGTCACTGGGGTGGTACCTTTTCAAAAGGTACAAATTTGTACCTACAAGGTTCATATTATTACCTCAAGGGTACATAGTAGTACCTAAAAGTACAAAAATGTTCCTCTTAATTTTTAGGTACCAATATGGACCCTTTAAGTACAAATTTGTACCTTTTGAAAAGGTACCACCCCCGTGACAGCTCATGTACCTTTATTTCTGAGAGTGTATGGTGTAGAGCAGGGGTGTCAAACTCTACAGATCGCACAGTTTAGTTTCAACCCTACTTCAATACTCCTACCTGGAGTTTTAAAACAAGCCTGAAGGACTCCATTAGTTTGATCAGGTGTGTTTACTTAGGGTTGGAACTAAACTGTGCAAAGCTACGGCCCTCCAGGAGCTGAGTTTAACACCTGTGGTGTAGAGCCTCCTTTTGCGTCCAATACAGCATCAGTTGGTCTTGGGAATGACAGATATACAAGTTCTGCCCAGCGACCACAGGGATTTTGAGCCGCTCTTCTTCATAATCGTGTTTGTTTCACTTTGTGATTCTGCTGGAGGAAAACCTTTCCTGATTTGCTCTTCCAAAACACCCCAAAGTGCTCAATAATGTTTAGATCGGGTGACTGTGCAGGCCACAGGAGATGTTCAAGTTCACTTTCATGTTCATCAAACTACGCTGTCTCCAGTCTTGCTGTGTGTGTTGCTGCATTATCATCCTGATAGACGCCACCGCCTTCAGCATACAGTGTTTGACCCATTGTGTCACATGGTCTTCCAGAATGGTTGGGTAGTCCTTGGCAGTGACCCAGCGCTCATCTAGCACTAGTATTGGAACTAGGGAATGCCATGGTATTGAGCCCAAACCATCACTGGTCCCCTCATGCTTCACTCTGGGTATCAGCAGTCTGGGTGGGACGCTTCTTTGGGGCTTCTCCACACTGTAACTTTTCCGGATGTGGGAAAGACACTGAAGGTGGACTCATCAGAGAACAACACGTGTTCCACATTGTCCACAGTCCAACATTTTCACTGCTGCACCATTGAAACTAGAGTTTGTCATTGCCACAAGTGAGCAGAGGTTTGGCTATAGCAGTCGGCCATGTGTATTGACCCTGTGGAGCTCCAGACCAACAGTTCTGCTGGAAACAGGAGATTTGAGCTGCACATTTAATCCTGCAGTGAGTCGGGCAGCTGTGGTTTAGCGTGTTTTAGATAAATCAGGGTTATCAGCCGGATGTCCCTTTCAGATGTGCTTCTTCTTCTTGGTGGTTTGCTGACATTATTCTCAACTCAACTCAATTTATTTCTAGAGCACTTTCAACAAACCACAATGGGTACCAAAGTGCTGTACATAAAAACAGATGCAAACATACAAGGAGCCAAAGTACATAAAATCACAACACATGATTAAAAGCTAAAGAAAATAAGTGTGTTTTCAGTGACCTCTGAAAAGACTCAAAAGGTGGAGCTGTTCTCAGAGAGAGTGGAAGATCGTTCCAGAGGCTTGGAGCTGCTACTGAAAAAGCTCTATCGCCTAAACATTTCAAGCGTGATCGTGGAACTTGCAAATGGAGTCGATCCTTAGAGCGAAGAGATCTTATGAGTTGGTGTATAGTAATTAACTCAGAAATATACTCAGGGGCCAGGCCATGGAGGGATTTAAAAACATACAGCAGTACTCTGTACTGAATTCTAAACTGCATTGGTAACCAGTGTACTGAAATCAGTACAGGTGTAATGTGCTCTTGTTTTTTTGTGCCTGTTAAAAGCCTGGCAGCTGCGTTCTGGACCATTCTAGATACCGCAGCTCTTGATAATCACAAACACTTGCTGTCTTGGTCACAGATGCGCCAGCGAGATGTGCACCAACAATGTGTCCTATTCTGAACTATATGTCACCCATAATGTTGTGTGCATTGCATTGAAATATTTGAAGCTGAACTGTGCTGTTCCTCTGCTGATGAAACCTTTACACTCTGATAGATTAGATAGATGGATGGATAGGTAGATGGATAGATGGATGGATAGGTGGATGGATGGATAGACAGATAGATAGACATATGGATAGATGGAAAGATGGATGGATGGATAGATAGGTAGATAGATGGATATATATAGATGGATGGATGGATAGATGGATAGATGGATGGATAGATAAATAGATTGATGGGTGGATGGATAGACAGATAGATAGATAGATAGATAGACAGATGGATAGATGGATGGATGGATGGAT
>CAIGQZ010032336.1:1476335-1488756 GCA_903798205.1 Danio tinwini
AGTGAGTGTGCGTAAGAGAGAGTGTGTTTGTGTGTGTGTTCTGTGTTTGTGTGTGTGTCTGTCTGTCTGTGTTTGTGAGTGTGTATGAGAGTGTGAGGGTGTATGAATTAGAGTGTGTGTGTGAGAGTTTGTGTGTGTGTGTGTGTGTGTGTGTGTGTAAGAGAATGAGTTTGTGTGTGTGCATGCGTAAGCATGTTTGTGGTTCTGTGTGTTCTGTGTTTGTGTATGTGTATGTCTCTTTGTTTGTGTGTTTCTGTCTGTGTGTGTATCTGAGAGTGTGAGTGTGTATATGAATGTGTATTAATGAGTGTGAGTGAGTTTGTGTGCGTCATGTGAGAGTCAGAGTGTGTTTGTGTATATGAGTGTATCAGTGAGTGTGCTTAAGAGAGTGTTTGTGTGTGTGTTCTGTGTTTGTGTGTCTGTCTGTCTGTGTTTGTGAGTGTGTGTATGAGAGTGTGAGAGTGTATGAATTAAAGAGTGTGTGTATATGTGTGTGTCTTTCTGTGTGTGTGTGTTTGTGTGTGTGTATGTGTTTGTCTCTCTGTGTGTGTGTTTCTGTATGTGTGTGAGTGAGTGTGTGTGCATTCACAAGCGTGTTAGTGGTTTTGTGTGTGTGTGTGTGTGTGTGTGTGTGTGTGTGTGTGTGTCTAAGAGTGAGTGTTCATATGAGTGTGTGCATAAATTAATGAGTGTGTGTGTGTGTGTGTGTGTGTGTATGAGAATGAGTTTGTGTGTGTGCATGCATAAGCATGTTTGTGGTCCTGTGTATCTGAGAGTGTGAGTGTGTATATGAATGTGTATCAATGAGTGTGAGTGAGTTTGTGTGCGTCATGCGCAAGTGTGTTTGTGTTTCTGTGTATCTGTCTGTGTGTGTGTGTATGTTTTTGTTTTGTTTTGTTGTGTGTGTGTGTGTGTGTGTGTGTGTGTGTGTGTGTGTGTGTGTGTTTCTGTCTGTGCGTGTATCTGAGAGTGTGAGTGTGTTTATGAATGCTTATCAATGAGTGTGAGCAAGTTTGTGTGTGTGCGCGCAAGTATGTTTGTGGTTCTTTGTGTTCTGTTTTTGTGTGTGTGTGTGTGTGTTTGTCTTTGTGTAAGTGTGTGTGTGTGTGTGTGTGTGTTTGTGTATCTGAGAGTGTGAGCGTTTATGAGTGTGTTTGTCTGTCTGTCTCTGCTTATGTTTAAGTGTGTATGTGTGCATATCTCCGTTTGAGTGTGTGTGTGTGTGTGTGTGAGAGAGTTTGTGGAAATGTGTGTGTGTGTGTGTGTGTGTGTGTGTGTGTGTGTGTGTGTGTGTCTGAGTGTTTATATGAGTGTGTGTATGAATGTGCATTGTGTGTGTTTAGCTTACCTAATTCACCTGTACCATGTCTTTGGACTTTTGGGGGAAACCGGAGCACCCGGAGGAAACACGGGGAGAACATGCAAACTCCACACAGAAACACCAACTGACCCAGCCGAGGCTCGAACCAGCGACCTTCTTGCTGTTGTTCTTGCTGTTGTTCTTGCTTCTTGTTGTTGTTCTTCTTGTTGTTCTTGCTTGTTGTTTCTTTTTCCTGTTTATTTCTGCTTCTGAAGTGCATTTTGGGATCTTGATCTTTTTTCCAAACGTTTTTACCTTAAAAAGTGTCTCTTCTGCATGTGTGTAATAGTCTGCAGTAGGGCTGTGCAATATTATCGATACATCTAACTATTGCGATAATTTATTTTACGATAGTGTATCGATTGTCCAACCTTAAGTATCGATTCAAGTTGTGCCAAACAACCTCCTCCTCCACTCCTGTAGATGTCGCTAACTCACGATCAACAAAACGCCAAGTAGTACGGGATCAGGAGTAAGCAAGAGTGAGCATGGCGGAAAATATAAAGGTGCCTCCAGCTTTTGGAGCTGACGTGTGGCTGCACTTTGGTTTTAACGCTATTAGGGTTGGGTCGATAAATGAGGCGGCATCACCGATCCTCCGTCCCGCCTCCGTTGCAAATGCGCTCGTGAAAAACACATACTCAGGCCCCGTTTACACTGATACAGCTCAGTTTAAAATGACATTTTAGAACGAAAATGATCCGCGTCCACACTGGCGTTACACCAAGCATTTCTGAACAACCCTCCATCTGCTGAAACGCACATCACATGAACACACACACACACACACACACACACACACACACACACACACACACACACACACTCTGTCATGCGCTTGAGCTCCAGAGAACAGTGTATTGAATATTTTATACAGTCATTGGTACAGACAGTTGATCAAGGATGTACCGCTGGATTGTGTATCACTATTAGTTAGTTGTTAAACGTGATATTTAATTAATCTTGTCTCTATCTAATGACTCTTCAGTCTTTTGATTCTCTCAGGTAACGTGTCACAGCGTCAGTACACTGCTTCAGTCTTTTGCTTTCACGCTTGTGCTCAGTAATTTTAATGTAAACCTCAGATACTGTTGGTTAGTTCCTGTTGGTTGTGCAGCTTTTTTACCAAGCAAGTGTGTGGACGCCATAACAGCACAGTTCACTCTGCCTAGTCATGCCAGATCGAGTCCCGTGGAAAAAAGTGATTGACAGGTGGTAATTTGTGTGTAACTTATGTTTAATTGTTTATTTATTTATTTATGATTTGGTTATGAGTAAAACAAAGGCCATGCGGGTCAGGTAGTTGAAACGGTAGGCTACAAATATTAAATTAGTTATGAATTCATTAATTATTCAGAAATAATTAATTAACCTCCCCCTATGATGACAATGCCATGGTCCATCGCCATGTTTCCCATTAGACATTGTACGATGCCAAATTGGTCAACATAGCCCAACCCTAAATGCTATACCAGGGAGTACTGAATTAGACAAAAATAAATGCCATTTGTAAGCTTTGCAATATACATAGTTCTCTGTTCAATCACACTGTGCAGTTTTAGTGAATTGGAATGGATGGAAAATAAATTGGAATTGGAATTTTAATTTTTCTGCCGACTTTATCAAGTTGTCAATATAATGTGGCACACATACAAATACAAACTATTGCAATATATCACAATATTTATTGTATCACGGTATATCACGATATATCATATCGTGACCCATGTATATGTATCGTATCGTGAGGCCCTTGCCTTGCAGTGCTATATTTTCAGGGTTGGTGTTGTATATTACACTACAGAAACCTTGTAATTCAATTCAATTGAATTCATTAGAGGTGTGAAAAGGGCTGGGCGATTTATTTATTTATTTTTTATTTTATTTAATTAATTATTTTTTTTCTCAGATTAATTCGAATTTACATTTTAAGATGATTTATTTTTTATAAAATCGAGGTATCGCGTTTTTTTTTATTTTTTTATAAACATATTAAAGCAGCTTTTCCATTATCATGCCAAACCGTTCTTAACTGTTAGACAACCGTGCTGAATTGTGCTGATAGATTCTGTGTGTTGACGTTGCGGCTCTGTTGATGAGCTACCACAACTGGCTCAGTCGCGAGGTGCGCGCGCAGTTAGCGGAGGCACGCGATGCGGTGCCAGGCGAAAGTATAAATCCAGCTTTACACTCAGGGCCGGCGCGTCCATAGAGGCAACCTAGGCGGCAGAATAGTGACGCGACACCCACCACCTCCCGCTCCTCACTTTCATCCGCAAACCGGTAAGTTTCTATTTCACTTTCGGGTTGAGGGCGTTCACCTAAACTAGAGCGCCAGTTCAGCTTGCTCCGGCCCTGATTACACTAAATACATTACACAAAATAATAAAATAGGCTAAAAGTTTTATTCGTGGGGGCTAGAGCTTAATTATTTGATTGACATATAGGCAATGAGACCTTTACTTTGCCTTACTGAGCGTGAGTTTATTGCATGCTGCGCTGTATTCGGTAGCACAGATCGCTCTGATCTGGGTGAGAAATTTACCAGCGACTACATGCAACCTGCTGCGCATCGAATCAAAAACAACATATATCCATGGAACACGAACTTGCAGACTCTTTGAACAACGAGGAAATAATTGCACCTAATTCAAAGCCCAGACGTCTGGTTTTGTATTTTATACCTGCGCACCACCTGACGGACGGTTACGGCGTGTGGTGAATGTCGACTGTCACCGCAGAAAGTCAAATCTTTCTTAATTTTAACTTTTGGTTGAAAGCTTTACGGTGTGGCACAGTAGCTGTCCAGGGTACTGTAGCTATGAATTAAATCATAACCCAGATATGCACCAATAAACAAGTAAAATGAATGAATAAATAAAATAAATATAAATTCTTAAATGTCGGTATTGTTTTTACTCCAAAAAAATATCAATACGTTTTGACAAATGTAATAAAAATAAATTGAGCAATTTTCAACATTTCAGCTATAGGCTGTTATACCATTCAGTTAAATATAAGATAGACATTTAAATATAGATAGATATGTAACAGGTTTCTGTGGGGTTTTTTGTTGTTCATGGTGATCTTTAATATATACTGGGTGGTGTAGCTACGCACAAATATTTTCTAAAACGTCAAGCAGGAATTTGTCTATAGGAATGTAATAGACTACACCTTGTTGACCAATTTATGTATGTATGGCCATTAAAATACATGTTCCTTAACTAGATGCTTTTTCAAGTTACTTATAAAGAGATTGTTACTTCAGTCATGTTGTTGTAATGTTTTAAGTTGACTATAGTTACACAGAAAAAAATCAAAATCGAAATCGTGAATCGGTCAAACTTTATGAAAAAATCTAGATTTTTTTTGCCATATCGCCCAGCCCTAGGTGTGAACCTACACTGGTCTCACGTTTCGGTTATGATTATCATGCCATCGATTCGGTTCAATTCGATATCTCGGTGCATCATGGTGCATTGACGATGCTTTCCATATATTAATTAGACTTTTTCTTCACAACACAAGTATTTTTTTTTATTAAAATCTATAAGTATAGTAATATTTGTATACTATTTGTAATACAATTTTGTCCTTTTATACAAGCAGTAAAATATATGAACTGTACCTTTTATTTTATCCACTCAAAGAAAACACTCCAAACAAAACTCCCAACACATGCACAGAACAGCATGAGCATTTATAGCAAACAAACTAATGCAAATATCATCCCGCTTGCTTTTTGAGCGATGTCGAGGTCTTACACCCCTATGACTGGTCATTGTCTTCACCCGCTTAACAGAAATGGCTGCGATTTGGCTTTAGAAATAAAAAAGCGATGTTCACCGATGAGTGACGCTGGAAGAACTGCCGCAGTTACAGTCTATATGCACATAATACGCGGTTATCACAGGTAATAGACACAGTGGAGAAAACTTGCACCCGCAGGCACGCTCGTATCGATTTAACAGCCAAGAGGAAAGGAAAAGTTACCTCACAAACACACCAGCTGGTCAAATGTCCAAAGTGAGAGAGAGAGAGAGAGGCAGAGATAGACTTTTACAGCATTTCTGCAGAGTAGTGAAATAGCGGCTCGTGTGCTGTGCCTTCTTCAGTGTCCGTGAAAGACTTCCCAGCAAATTCACAAGCAGTTAAACTGTGTATAATTATCTACCTTTTAAGTAGTTAAAGCGTTGTAAATACTCGCCCTCGCCTCCTCGCCATAGTATTCTACTGCGACATCGCGTATAGAAGATAAATGACGTCAGTACGTAATAACTGTTATGATTATTACTGAACCGATATCGAATTGTCTCCGTCTGCATCGCGGTGCACCGAAGAAACAATAAATTTTGACACCCCTGGAATTCACCTTTATTTGTATAGCGATCTTACAATGTAGATTATGTCAAAGCAGCTTCACATGGAGGTTTATAGTGAATTGTCAGTTCAGTTTTCAGTGTTTAAGTTCCGTTCAGTTCAGTGTGGTTTAATAATCACTACTGAGTGTCCAAATACAGAAGAGCAAATCCATCCTTCGGCTTCGGTTGCACTAAATAATGCAGACTAACAATCCTTTATGTCAAACTCAATTCCTGGAGGGCCGCAGCCCTGCACAGTTGAGATCCAACCCTAATTGAACACACCTGATCCAACTAATTGAGTCCTTTAGGCTTGTTTGAAATCTACCAGTAAGTGTGTTGAAGCATAGTTGGAACTAAACTGTGCAGGGCTGTGGCCCTCCAGGTATTGAGTTTGACACCCATGCTTTAAAGCAGAGATGGGCAAACTCGGTCCTGGAGGGCCGGTGTCCTGCATAGTTTTGCTCCAACACTAATCAAACACAACTGAATATGCTAATTAGTGTCTTCAAGATCACTAGAAATCTATAAGCAGGTGTGTTTGATTAGAGTTGGAGCTAAACTGTGCAGGACATCGGCCCTCCAGGACTCAGTTTGCCCACCCCTGCTGTAGAGAATTTGGATTTCAGCAGCATTTGTGTTTTATGTGTATGCTAATATAAAGAGATGTGTCTTTAAGCTTTAAACTGACAGTGTGTGTCTGCTTCCCGAACTGTGCTAGGAAGGCTATTCCAGAGTTTAGGTGGCAGATATGAGCTGATCTACCGCCTGCAGTTGATTTTGATATTCTGGGAGTAATCAATTGTCCAGAATTAATTGAGCATAGTGGACGTGATGGGCTATAATACACCATGAGCTCCCTCAAATACTGGGGAGCTCAGCCGTTCAGGGCTTTGTAGGAAGTCAATGAAATATAAAAATGTATATGGTATTTAATAGGGAGCCAGTGCAGTGCTGAACGAACTGGAGTAATATGATCATATTTCTGTGTTGTAGAAAGACTCTAGCAGCTGTGTTTTCAACTAGCTGAAGTTTGTTCATTAGGCCAACAGGGCAGCCGCCTAGTAACACATTACAGTAATCTAATCGAGAGGTCATGAAAGCTTGAATAAGCTTTTCTGCATCAGACACTGATAGCATATGACGAAGTTTGGCAACATTTAAAAGATGAAAAAATGCTGTTTTACAGATGCTTGAAATCTGGCCTTTAAATGACAGGTTGCTATCAAAAATCACCCCCAAACTTTTGACTGAAGATGAGGACTGAACTAAGAATCCATCAAGGGTTAGACAAGTGGTTCTCAAACTGTGGTACGCAGCCTTTCTTCTTGTGGTACGCGGAAGAATCGCTGAAATATTAAAAGAATAAAATGAACACACTTTTTGACGCGTACGATAACACTGAGACTCATGTGATCAGACAGCATTGTTTCCTGAAGTGTGCGATTATGCTAGTATGCTTTGAATGTTGACTTTAGTGCATCGCGTCATCAGATGTTAAAAATCAGTCCGCTTGGCGCAGAGCCAGAGAAAGATGCGCGCGGTGCCTACAGAGCAGATACACACGCGCTAGAGAAGCCCTTCTGCAGACCGCTGCTGTTGTGTTGCCGTTTCAGTTACTGCAAACTCAGTATTTTCCTCATGCTGCATCACTGGTAAAACAATTATTACAAATGTGTTAACTGTGTGCTTGTAGTTGTGTAAATAATGTGTGTTTTCGATATATGAAGTTATTTGTTTTGTAAAGCAGCGTTCGTGGCTTTCGGTTTAGTTTGTTACCTCAGATTTAATTTGGATGTGATTCAAATGGCGCAAGACTGAGAACGTAGACTCAAGCAACTTTGCCAAGCTTAGAGGTGGAATATAATTAAAGTTATTCTTCGTGTGCACAGATGGAGGGACCGCGAACCGTACCCGAGTCTGCTTCAAAACAGTGGCCGGTGCTCGGTTAATGTGAACGTCATGGTTCACGTATGTGATCTCATTCACACCAGATCGCAGAAATACCACACATATGAATTGGTAAAGCACTGTATGCATTTAATCACTCACTTTTCTGACACACATAGGCAGACTGTAAATGATGCAGCAGATCTAATTTCTGATTGAAGTAATTCCAAATCATATATTTAAAATACAAGATTTTAAAAATAATAAAAAATACAAGACATTAAGATTTCAAAGATTTACAAATGTGTCATCTGTACATGCAACTTGCATAACTTTCAAAATGTATAAAATATTAAAATGTGTGTGTATATATATATATATATATATACATTTATAATGTTTAAAGTGGCTGACAATAATACATATTCTTTATAATAGGAATTAATGTGCCTTGTTTTTTTAACTGTGCACTGCTGCAGCTGCTTAATTAGCTTTACTACACTACTGTATTTCAATATTGCTCATTATGGTGGTACTTGGAAACACAATTTTTGTCTGAGGTGGTACTTGGTGAAAAATGTTTGAGAACCACTGGGTTAGACGGTGTTCTAGGTTTTTGTGTGTAATACAATTACATAAATTGTAAATTAATAATTCTGACTTATTTCTCTAGATATTATTATTTCTTATATATTACACCATCTCAAACTACTAAAGTCAATAAAAGTCACTTTGTTAAACTAGAGTTGAGTTTTCAACATCAAAAGTAAAACAGAGATCAACATCCCATAATGCAATTCACCACCATAAAGAAACACTTGTGAATCACAAAATAGGGAAACTGTTCATTAACAGATATTTTTGTACAGAGTTACTGTAATTAAATCCCTGATAAAAGTTACTAACTGCACCCAACACTCGTCCTGATGTGGTTCAGAAGTTCAGCTTTTTAAAAACGGCACTTTCCGTCCATCCGATGCGTCACTTTCTCTCAGAGCGGTTGTTAATTACCCTTCCTAAGTGCACCATTAATCGATTATAAATCTCTGTGCAATATCTCATATCATTCTGTACGCTCCAGGAGGAAATATGAGGCTTTTCTCTCTGATTTGCTTCACGGTTTGTTCTGTCGAGTCACCTTTCCATGCGAATGACACTCATCACAGAGACCATCAGCATTCAGAGCGTCTCGTGCCTCACAATATCAGAAAAGCAAACAATATTCTGCGTTTACGGGCAGGTCAAGCCGGCGTGTACGTCTGGAGGAGCCTGACGTGTGTGTGTGTGTGTGTGTGTGTGAATGGCATAGATTTGCTTTTGGTCCCTTTTCACAAGACTTGATGATGCACTTAATGTCATCATAATCTTAAAAACTTGAATGTTTTTAATATTTAAATAAAAAAATAAATGCATGTATATTTATTAGTATCTGACGGTTTGGATCACAGGGTTTTTGAGTTATGGATCGGACCATTTTTTTGGATCAGCCAATAGGGAAGAGACAAATGTCATTTGCTTTCCATTTATTACAGAAACAGCACTGCAAGACACTTGGTTTTAATAAACAGAACTGAGAAGCTGTAATTTTATTAAAGATAAAATGAAGAAATAATCAGCTGAAAAAAAATAGTCAAATATTCAGTACCGTAAAAAAAAACACTGTTACTGCTACTGTTGCTGATAACGATAGAACTCTAACATTATCATTTGTACAACCCATATTTATTTTTAGTCACATTTTTATTAAATAATTCAGGTCTTCACTCATTAAACGTCATGTTTCATTGCTAGATGATCATTTTTGAAGAATTATTCAGTGGCATATTTTTGATGGCCACCTATTGGTTAACTAATGTAATTGCTGCCCACATTTAGTACTGTTCAGTTTGAATACATTCATTTTACCACTAATTTAGTGATTTTGTATTTTCTCTTTATGTGATCGCCTGTTTTTGATATTGTGATAGGTCTTAAATTTAATACTTAATGGTCTTAATGTCTTAAAGTCTTAAATTTGACATTATGATATCTCAGAAACCCTGTATGAACCCTAAAGTACAGCTACAACTTAAGAATGACGTAGCCTTGCCAAGGTTTGTGAAACACAGCCCTAGGCTTATAAGCAGTAGTTATTTCAAACTCATTCACTCACTCATTTTCCTTTGGCGTAGCCCCTTATTTATCAGAGGTCACCACAGCGGAATGAAACGTCAACTAACAGCATATGCTTTACGCAGCGCATGCCCTTCCAGCTGCATCCCAGTACTGGAAAACACCCATACACACGTACATTCAGCAAATAACCTTGCTTGGTGTGGTGGATGGCGGAGGGGTGTCGCAGATGAAAGTGAAGAGGGTTGGGGAGTCGCAGAAGAAAGTGAAAGTCAACAGCGCATGGGGGAGGAGGGAGATCGGTAAAATGAGGTACTAGATCAGATTTCAGAGGTGACGGATTCGACGTGTTCTGGCACAAATTAAGCCCTGCTGACCATTCAGATATTGTAGCTGGTTTGAGCTGTAGCCTCTTTTCACCTACAGTTTTCTTGCTGGTTTCCATTGCTGGTCTTTTACCATTACGTTTGCAGCTATATTTCCCAAGTGAGTTGTAAGAGAAGTCCATTCCATCACCAAAATATTTCATATTATGTGTTAATTAGAGTTAAGGGAGATTTATTTTATTTTGAAGGCGATTAAATTACTGGTGGGTATATTTCAATAATCTGTGGATATTGGTGGGGACAGACACCTCCGTCCATGCTAATTCTACTTCTTGGTGTGTGTGTGTGTGTGTGTGAGACCTCGCTGACTTCACTGTCTCGTTAACGCAGCTTCGTCTGCTCGGGTGTCTGTCACACCTTCATTAACCACATCGACCCACTCGCTTATTAAACCAATTCATTATTCCTCCTATCGAGCGGCGGTAATGAGCTCAGCGTGCGCGTGTGTGTGCGGGAGGGAGGGAGAGGCCAGATCTGGTAGAAACAACAGCTGGAGTCAGAAGTGGTAATGACTGACGCAGGACCGGCAGCGCATGATGTGGAGAACAGTGATTTTACTGCATATTTAATGCAGGTAAAGTGTGTATTTTGAGGTTTCCTGTGGTTAAAAATAGGTTAAAAATAAAATTAAATTAAAAATAGACACAGTTGAAGAGAAATTTGTGTGTCTTCCTGTAAAGTCTTAATTCTTTTTCACATATTTGCCAAGTGAGCATTGTTTTCTATTATATTTTTTCTTCTAGAGAAAGTCTTATTTCTTTGTTCAGCTGCTGCATACAGATGAGGGCAAAATTATAGGGTGTTAATTAAAACTATCATGTGATTTTTCTTTCTTTTTTCTTCAAATATTTCCCAAATGATGTTGAACAGATTCAGAAATGTTTCACAGTATTTTCTCTAATGTTTTTTCTTCTGGAGAAAGTCTTATTTGTTTTATTTCGGCTAGAATAAAAGCAGTTTTTAATTGTTTTAACCCATTTTAAGGTCAATATTATTAGCCCCCTTCAGCAATATTAGTTTTGGATTGTCTCCAGAATAAACCACTATTATACAATGACTTGCCTAATTACCCTAACTTTACCCTAATTAACCTAGTTAAGCCTTTAAATGTCACTTTAAGCTGAATACTGGTGTCTTGAAGAATTTCTAGTCTAATATTATGTGCTATCATCATGGCAAAGAGAAAATAAATCAGTAATTAGAAATGAGTTATGGGTGTATGGGGTGGGTCCCCCAGGGTGCCATTTAAACTAGAACCGCCACTGCCTATGATCAAACCCTTGGGAACAAGTGTTGGAACCAAAGTTCACAGGACCATGTTCTCTGGACTCCTTTCAAGCGGTGGACTTCGATTCGCTTCGTCATAGCTCCTTACCATAAAGTTGATTTGATTTCAACTCTCCTCGACGCTCACACCATTAAAGACGCGCCGTGCTGCTTCTCGTTGCTTATCGCCGCCAGCTTGCATTCCGGCTACTTTGACGATCTCGCCTCTTTCAGTGTGAACGCACAGTTAGTCTCGGTCACCATCTTGTTGCCTGTTTTCTTTGCTCAACCTTCTTTTTTTCTGTTCAGTACTGACTGATGGCTGCCAATCTCCGAAATTATAAATATTTAAAATAGGCACTCTCCTTATAAATAAACTGCATAGTTGCAATCTACACAACTACAGTCTCGCCTAAAATAGCCTCAAAAGTGCATGATGTTGTCCAACAGATGCAATATTTGTCAGACTGTAGTGAGTTAATTGATCTGATCTGGGCAGAGTAACACAGAAGGGTGAGGAGGCTGTAAGAGCGCTGATTATTGCACGGCTATCAACCAATAGGATTCAAGAACCAGACATAGCTGTTGTGTGTCATATTGGGTTGGCCGATGTTGACCAATTTGGCATTGTACGATGTCTAATGTGAAACATTGAGATGGACGATGGCATCATCATCGTAGGCGGGGGTGGTTGTTGTTTAATATCAATTAATTCATAACAAATTAATTAATTGTAGCCTACCGTTTTCACTACCTGACCCACAAGGGCTTTGCTTTACCCATAACCAAACCATAGGCGGAGTGATCTGTGTCGGTATAATGGCTTTTTCTCACAGCTGGTGGAGGAGACGAGAGTTGGTTTGGAGTTCACTGCCATTTGTATTGTGATTGATTATAACTTCCTCATTTTATTATTATTACTATGAGGAAATAATAACAAGTAAAGATGCTAGGGCTTGACCGCTTTAGTCGCATATGCGCCTGAAATTTTATGCGACCTAAAAATATATTTGGCAGCATTTGTGCGAGTGCATAAATTGTTG
>CAIGQZ010032356.1:1182-17948 GCA_903798205.1 Danio tinwini
ATATATATATATATATATATATATATATATATATATATATATATATATATATATATATATACTTTTGAATTAGAAAAATAATTATATGGGAGTAATACTGCTTCCATTTTTTATGTTAGTATAACAGAAATAATACATTTTATGTCATAACATTAACATGAAGGTCCCTGCATATAACAATAAATAATTCTAAGAGATTATTTACATAAAACACATGTTTGCATTCAACTGAACTTTTTTATGAGCGTATGCTGTCTAACGTACCAGACAGGCATCTTTTTAGCATGTTGCACAATAAAGATGCAATGTCATGTAAATGTTAAAAAGTAAATGTAAACAAAAAAACTCATGTAAATATAAAATACAATTTTTTTTTAAGTTTTTGTATTTTATTTTGTTAAGCTCTCTGTTTAAGGGATTATTTAGTTTGACTTAATTTTTTTGCTAGTATAAGTTATACAGGTATGCAGTGTAGTACAGTAAGGTATACTCTGTATTTACTTGATGTTGTCCTGGTACATTATATGATAAATATGTATTTTTTCTGTTTTGTTTCCATTTAGTCATGTCTGTGTTGCTGGTGTCTGCCTCCTGAAATACTAGCCATGGATGACAAACAGTCCTGCATGAAGCTGAAGGTAACAGAGCGAGGATCTGAACAAAGTAACAGCCGTGTCTCCAACAAGTATACTTCAAATTAGGCACTGATATGCTTACATGTATCAATGGCCAACTAATTTACTTTAACATTTAATACTATGCAATTAATACCATGAACCATAAGATGGTGATATGAAAGGCAAATCTAGGATTGTGCTTGTAAGGTTAAAAGAAGCATACATATTACATATAAGCATACATATAAGTTCTTGTTTTGATGGTGTTTGCATAAGACATTGTTCAATATATCAATGTCATCTTATGAACATGAATGAAGATTTACATGTTTGCAACTGTCTTTAAGGTTATTTTGCTCAATTATTTTATTTTAAATGCAAAGATTAAATTTGATGTCTTTTTGATGTCTAACAATTTGACATTACAACAAGACAATATAACTTGTCATAAATCTGATGATAAATCTGATAATTCAGCAGATTAATTATCAAACTTAAACTAAGCTTTATGAGGTTTTGACATTTTGATTGTCATGTGTGCATTATAATTGTGTCACGAATATTTTTGATCACCTTTTTCAGTGGTACAAATTGATTTGGTCAAAACAATTTGCCACATGCAATTTGTCATTAAAAGTGTTAACAATCTCAAATAATTTTATAATAGCATCAGTAATATTTTTCTTGACCTCAACTACAGTGGTACAAATTAGATTTTTATTTTGTAAATGTCATTAAATGTTAATACTCTGTCAAATATTTTTATAACAATTTTCATTTCAATAAAGTTTCCTTCAACAACCAATTTTTTTCCTGTCATCAATTTTTCTAATAAGTTTTAGGAGTTCTTCAAATAATCAAATGATCTGTAGTTTATCTGCTTTCTAAGCCAACAGGCTCATAGCCATCTGTAACTCTGTATTTTGGTTTTTATTTTATTTAATTTCTCTAACACTTGTTCATGTTTTTTATGACATTTGAAATTGTTTATTTAA
Source organism: Danio tinwini (assembly GCA_903798205.1). Taxonomy (NCBI): domain Eukaryota; kingdom Metazoa; phylum Chordata; class Actinopteri; order Cypriniformes; family Danionidae; genus Danio; species Danio tinwini. The sequence continues at coordinate 2,795 of CAIGQZ010032356.1, forward strand.
ATTTAAAGTAGTTTGTTTATTATATTTGATATCTGATGTATCATGTTTTTTAGCAGATTCATGACAAATTATGTTGTCTTGATAATGTCAAATTGTCATGAGAAAGATGCTGACAGGTGTACATTTCTTGATAATGTTTCACAGAGATCTCAAACTATTGATCAACTGGCAATTTTCATAAGCACATATGGACTTCCCTTCATATTCATGATGTGCCATGTCATGATTTCTATGTAAGCATACGAGTAGTAAAATACACTTAAAACATAGCAACATTTTAGCATATTGGACAGAAAGTGGTGGTAGAATGTTTCAAGTATCTGAACATTCAGCTGAATTTTTCAGCTGTCTACTCACACTTTTTCTTGTGGTAGCTTACATGTTTTACATGTTGTGTTTAGGATTTATTAGGTGTTCTTAAGGTTTATGTTATTTTTTTTATTCATTTGAATTAACATTCAGCATCTACAGATGATTAATGATCATGTTTAAGACTGAGGTGTTATGAGAGGGTTAAAACAAAAGTCTTTTGTTTCATACATTCAACTTTTATTCATACATTCATGCTTTAGGAACAAAATAGAAATATTAGACCACATTTGACTGTAATCTCTTAAATGCACTTCACATGTACAGTTCAAAATTATCCTAATGTCATTAAAGCAAATGATTATAACAACAATGCTTGGTTTGTTTTTGGTGAACATAAGTAGTTGCCCAACAGGATATTTCAAGTCAACAAGCTTATTGCATGGGTGCAGCAAGAGATTTGAGTAGTCTACATGCTAATCTCCATGTCTCAAAACCTTAAGCATGTTGCCAATTTCTTAATCGTGTGTTATAAATGCTGCTGTGCTGTTCAGTTTGTTTTCAAAGTCTTATTTATAGTATTTCTATTTTTGTTCTGTTGTCCATCTATTATGAAAAAATTCTATCCTAAATTTGTTGTAAATACAACATTTTTTACAGTAAAGGTAGAAAAACAAATAACAGTGTAAATCACTGAGATTACACTATTTGCAGTTAATTGTGCTGTCCATGTCCAAGTCTCAGTTACAGCATTAAGTACTAACAACGATATAATGAGCAACTAATCTTAATAGATACAGCTTTTTGATTTTAAAATGTTGACAATAAATAAGATTAATCACGTATGTAGATTTGTTTATTATAATATGCTAGTTTATTTTAACTGCAGTAGTTTACTCACATTCACCAATACAATAGTTAAGTAGCTTAATATTTTTTTTTATTTAGGCAGATGATCACATGCCATATAATTTGATTAACTAGTTGAGCACATTTTATTTTGTTATTAATGGTGTTGTTGGGTTTGAAATGTTTGTTTTGTAGGATTCATATGTGTGAACTGGTTTTACAATTATCTTTAAGGGTGAAACAAAATTACATATGGATCTTAAATGTAAAATAAAATGTCTTACATAAAATGTAGTGTTGTTGCATTCTGTGTCTCTATATTTGTGGTGAATAGTAGTGTCGTTTCAGGAAAAAAAGAAGCTTTTTCTTCCCACAAGCCCTACTGTTACCAATTTAAAACGACAGTTTGCAAAAATGAGCCTAAATGATAGCAGCAGCTTTGTGTATAACTTTCTCTGAAACAAGATCACATGATTAATAAGGGCATGACTAAAGATCAGCATGTGAGCCCTTTTCTCATGACCTTTTTTAAATGATCATAATGCATGGCAAATCATACCATGAAAGAGTCTCTCTGTTTCATTCAACAGCATCTCTTAGAGTCATCACATGATGGACTCCCCACCTCATGTCCAAATAAAACCTTTTTCCATGTCACTTGCTCTTATTGAATAATACCCTTGGCTTCAGACAGACAAAAAGATAGCTCCATTAGGGGAATGATTCTGTATAAGATTATTAAGGCTTTTTTTTCAGACATACCAATCCAATCTGTGTCTGTTTTACCTTTGTAATGATATAATATATAATAATTTAAATATTTATTTTTATATATTTTGAGAGTCTTCAAAAATATAGCAACCAGAATATATTTACATTAAATAAAATATAAACATCTTAAATCTATTATAAACAAACTTGTTTGTAATCATTAATGCTCACTTTCCTTGCTTCTCAGTTACAATAAGAAAAAAAACTGATTTAGCCCTGTTTTGTTATATGTTTGATAGTTTTTTTATTTCTATATTTATTTAGTGAATCACTTGCCAGTTTCTGTTTAAAATAAATTTGAGTGATATATTTAAATTTACAAATGAGCACTGGAATTATGAACGCAGGACCTATGGTTTCTGTGCAGTATTGCCAAAAGTGCCAGAAGTAAAAATTTTACTATTTACCTGTAACAGACAGGGGGTTAGTTGTAACACACACTGTTAAAAAAAATCTGTTAAATTTACGGAAAAATATCGGCAGCTGTGGTTGCCAGAATTTTTTCGTAAAAAATACGGAGGTTTATAGAACTGTTAAAATGTACGGAAAATAATCGTATTTCATGAACTGATACAATGTTCAGTTCACAAAAACATAGCTTAGTGCATAAAATCGTAAAGTCATTCAATGCACTAATGTGCTCATGTGTGTTTACCGTTAACAAACAGATTCTCAATGCAATAAAAGAAGAGGCAGCATAACATCAAATACTTTGTAGTTCATCTTGGACTTGTACCCAGATGCTACTATCCTCCACAATGGTGACACAAAAAACGTTTTACAGTATTTTGCTGTTTTTTCTTAGAAATCAACTGAGAATAAAACTCTAAATCAAATAGTAATTAATAAAAATAAAACAAATTACACAATAAAAATGTAATTTCTCAAGATCTCAGCAGGAGGACAGAGTCTGCTTTACTTGGGCTCTTCAACTATTAGATCTGCCCCTAGTTTTTATTTTAGCTGCTATAATTAATTGTGTTAATCACACGATTTGTAGAGCATGAAAAGCCAAAAGAAAAAAAAAACAATAATAAGTCTAATAATAAAATTAAGTATGATATCAAAACCACCCTCACCTGCTCGAGCACTCATTAAATATCTTGTTAGTTATAATGGCCCGTTTCCACTGAGTGGTACGGTACGGTACGGATCGGTTCGGTACGCTTTTATGGCCGTTTCCACTGTCAAAAGCGTACCGAACCGATCCGTACCGTACCACTTTTTCGGCACCCTTTCGAAAGGGTACCAAAGACGAGAAAGGGTACTAAAAGGCAGAGCTACACGCGCAGCTTAATGCTGATTGGTTTACAGAGATATGTCACAATCTCATGGAGCTAGCCAGAATCAAAACAATGGAGCCGCCATGTTTTTAAATACACAGCCGAGATAACTATATGCATGTAATAACAATACATGGATGACCCGGGCTCAAAACAAACCTTGTCGTTGTCTTGATGAACAGCCACAAAGCCAAGAATCTGCCGTGTCCTGTTGTTGTTTTACGAGGCCGTCTAAAAGTGCGAGCGGTTTTTCGCTTTCTCCAGGGAGCTCGGGATCACGTCTAGATTTGATATAACGGACTTCTTGAGCTGATAATAATAACGTGTGTGATTAATGAAGCGTCTTCGACATCTAATCCATTCAGAAAGAAAAGGACAAACGCGAGAGTGAAGCACTGAAAAAAGAAGAAGCCCGACAGGATTACAAGGATTCCCGTCAGGAGCAAATAGTTTCAGCAACCTGAACAATCTGCCATGTTTATCATCACCTTTTGGACTATTATGAACTGGGAATGACGGAAATTCTCTCTAACAGAGGCTACATGTGCTGCTGAAGATTACAGATACAGATGAGAGGTTATCTCTGACTGTGGGCTACTGTATATGTTGCGTGTTGTTTTTGAACTCAAATAAGGACTTAATGTCTGCTGTGTGTAGTTTATCTGCCATTAGTAACATATCGGAGACTGTAAGGGGTTGTATGTGTTCATATATGTTCATTTATTTATTTATTTAATATAATTGCAGACGTTACAGTAGGCTGTAACACTGTCAATGATCTGCAGTTATAATCAAATCATGTTCATAGAAATGTTAGTAATAAACATTTATAAACAAGTATTAATATGTTTAAAGCATCTGTTTTGTTAGAAGAGCTTCTCATATAATGTGAACAAACTGTACAGCTTTACTGTAGACATTTATTCAAGCGAGAATGACGTCGACTGAAACTCTCTGTAGTACACCACGCCCGCCAAAAGGGTAGCCTTTGTAATGGAAACGCAAGCTTGATAAAGGTGACCCGTACCGACCCGAACCGTACCGTACTGTACCACTCAGTGGAAACGAGCCATAAGTGAGAAATTGTTACCATATGTAAATGAAACCACTTGACCTACAGCAGCCAGTGACTGAAGATCTAATTATATCATTTGCAATGAGAATGTTTGATCTATGGCAAAAATTAAAAACACACAGACATCCACAATTAATCTTTGAATCTCAACAGTGGTGACAAATAAAAAATAAAAATCAACCCAGAACAATAAAAACTATCTACTGAAATATTACACCCGAAGAACAAGATAAAATAAAGGAAAAGAAAGAGATTGTAAGAACTTTAAACTGCATAATATATTCATGCTGCAATGCATGCTGGGATTTTTGTACTATGCTGGCACCCAGCATGCATTGCAGCATAAATGAATTAAGCATCTTTTTTTTTTTTTTTTAGCAACCATGGTTGAGGTTCATATCCTGATTCTTGATGTCTGTGTGTCTTAATGTGCTGTTGGAGGTTTCAAGGTTTTGTGCATGAAACTAATTAAATTTTAATTTCTTGTTAATTCTTCAATTGTTTGTTGAACCTCCATGGGAAACTGTAACATATCCTAAACAATATCAAATAAAACTTATTTTGATGCCTGAACTTATAAAATATTAGAAATTATGTCTGTAAAGATCAACTTCACACAGTTTCTCGTTGCCTTTCTTGATATAACTGATGAGTTTCAGAATCACATTTATAACAGCCAGAGAAACATTAAGAGAGAAGAGTAAAAAAAAAAAAGGTTCAAGAGCACAACTAAAGCAGCCTCTGATCTCCATGATGGTGAGATTAAATGAAATATTTTCAATAAAAAATATATAAACCTCTGTTAATTATCAAATATTCTTGCAGATATAAGAGAATTGAAGTCAAACTGTAATCAGTGAAGCTGCTAATGCTGTTATTTAATGGAGTTGTTTAATCCTCTGTTTAATTCAGTTGGTTTGGTGTGAGGCTGTGTCTGTAGTTTTATTTCTTGTTCTTTCCTTCAGTGATTGGGTTTGTTAACAGCAGGTGTCCATCGGTGTCTGAATTCACTCATTTGTGGTCATTCACTTTGTCTAGTGGACTAAACTAATTGACTAATTTAGGGACTAGTGAATGAGGGTGTGTGGTGAGATTTCAGACACTGATTAGTTTCTCAAAAAAAAGGTTTAATCGGTTACAGTTATTTTTCGTATTTTGTACAGAAATGAGCCTCATTTAACATAAATTTAACATAATTTAACATAATACTTAAATAGTAGCTATATTTCCTCAATAATTGGTTAATTGTTTTTATTCTACATAACACAGTATGTTTATTTATTTATTTGTTTATTGGATAAACACATTTTAATCTATTAGCCTTATTATCTATTTATCCATTATTATACAATGCATTTATTTGCATTATTAGCAATAAAATATTTTTCTATTAAAACAATATTTTCTATTAAAAAAACATTAGTTTAAAAAAGTTCTCAACATTACACTCAAAATTTAAAACAAATATTTTGTTAGTTTAATTGGTGTCCAACAGTGTGTGGCTTAATTGTAACACCCTGTTACAACTAACCCCGCTGTGTCATGTTTTCCTCAAAGCTGGCTTGCAGTCACTGTGTGTTTTATACATCTTTTAAAATGGTTTCATCTTTTAGCCTACAAGACAGTGATCACAACAATGTAAGATTTTACATACATACTTTCACAGATTTTTAAAAAAAAAAAAAATATCGACTATAATAAAAAATACTTTTATGCTGCAAAAATGGTTTCTACAGTTTTTCTCATCCTAATTTCGGCGAAATTTTTCAATAGGAACAGGAAGACATCTGCCGACACTGTGGTGAAGACCTTGGAAGCATGCCATGGTTAAACCTTAAAAACCTTAAAACTCTGTGTTACATTTAACCCCGCGCTTCCCTACTATTGTCGAAAATACTTACATTGAATAAATGTTATTAATTTACCTATTTCCCAACATTGAAAATACTGACACTGAATTAACATTGATAATTCAATAATTTTGCCATTGTTAAAAATACTGATATTAAATAAATGTTAATAATTTACCCATTTTCCAACATTGAGAAAACTTACATTTAATCAAAATTGATAATTCAATAATTTGCCATTGTTGAAATTACTCATATTAAATAAATGTTGATAATTTATTCATCACCCAGCATTTAAAATACCCACATTTATTCAATATTGATCTATTTTTTTAAACTTCAAATTCAATTGCTTTTACGTATACATGCATAATATTATTGTTACAAAAATCTGAGCACAAATTAAGGGTATAATTAATTGGTATAGCCTATCTAATACACTGCCCTTGCTCAAAAAGAAGGGGCATTACACAGACCAATCTGTGTGCGGGGCCAGCAAAGTATCGTGAGAGCAGTTCAAATACATACACAGCTGCCCACTTTGTGATCATTTTCTGGGTACTTTACTGTATAAAATATGGACGACGAGACAGCACCATTTCCCATTGAACGCTTTGAAGGCAAAACGCCTTGTGAGAGGCACAAACTGTCGCAAAAGACTGCTGAAATTGGAGCCTGGGCATGCACAGAAGAACTGCCTGATGGAGCCAGAGGAGGAGCTACGGAATCGAGCTTCCAACCAAACGATTGTATATCAAATCAACTACGCCCCCCGAACTTCTCACTTGACTGTCGGTGTTGTATCGAAATCTGACTCCCCGGACAAATCTGACTCCCCTTCGCGTGCACGCGCGTCCGTAAGTGCCTGCAGTTAAAGTCACTAGCTATGTTTCCATGCACCCATTTTTATGCGCATTTTGGATATGCGCATTAAAAACTGGCTGATGGAAACATCATGATGCACCATAAATTTTTAAAATGTGCATAGAAAACATATGCGCATAACTGAGTAGGATAAACTTTTTATCCGATAAACTACGACGGAAACACTTTTACCGCACAAATTCCAGTGTGCTCATTAAAAAAAGGTCATGTGATTTTGTTAAAAGAGATCATGAGATGATAAAAATGTGTGTAAATGGACAAACCAGCAGGCTGAGCACATTATAAACCATCTGAAATGTTGTTTTTGTCATTCTAAAACGCCTTACCGTTTAAGTATTAGTGTTATTACATTATTATGGCTCGTTTCCACTGACTGGTACAGTACGGTACAGTACGGGTCAACTTTATCAGGCTTGCGTTTCCACTGCTGAAAGGGTACCAATGGTACTCTTTTGGTGGGCTTGGTGTATGACAGAAAGTTGCAGTCAACGTCATTTTTGCTCAAAAAAATGTCTAAAGTAAAGCTGTACTGGTTGCTCACATATCATATGAGAAGCACTTCTCACAAAACAGATGCTTTACACACATAAATACTTCTGTATAAATGTTTATTACTAATTTTTCTATGAACATGAGTTGATTATAACTGCAGATCAATGATGAAATAGCCTACTGTAATGTTACCACTTACAGAAAAACAACACACAGCATACATTTAATCCTTATTTAGGTTCAAAACAGCAGGAAATAGAGCCCATAGTCAGTGCAGACCTCTCATGATTAAATGTGTCTTTAATCTCCAGCAGCACGTGTAGCCTCTTATTAGAAAGTAATTCCATCATTCCGAGTTCATAATAGTCCAAAAGGTGATGATAATAGTTCAACATTACAGTTTGTTCATGTTTGCTGAAATAATAATGTGCTCCTTTTTTCCGGTTTCTCCTTTTGTTTTTTTGCGCGTCACTCTCGCGTTTGCAGTTTCTGACAAGATCAGGTTTCAAAAGCATGTCAGGAATCAAGCGCACGTTATTATCATCAGCTCAAGAAGTTTGTTATTTCAAATATAGACGCACAAGCAAGAAAGCAAAACCGCTTGCGCTTTAGACTGGCTCGTAAAAAACTATGGGACACAGGGTATAATCTGCTCTTCTTTTTGACTTTGTGGCTGTTCATCAAGACGACGACAAGGTTTGTTTGAGCCCAGATCGAACAGGGCTAGTTATTATATGTTATTATATGTATATATAGTCTCTTGGCTGTGTATGAAAACATGTCGGCTTGTTTTCATTCTGGCTTGTTGCGAGAGCAAATGACGTATTTCTGTAAACCTATAGCGTTCAGCTGCGCGTCTTGCTCCGCCTTTTAGTACCCTTTTGGAACCCTTTCTCGTGTTTGGTACCCTTTCGAAAGGGTGCAGAAAAAGAGGTATGGTACTGTTCGGTTCGGTACGCCTTTTGACAGTGGAAACGGCCATAAAATCGTACCGAACCATACCGTACCGAACCATACCACTCAGTGGAAACAGGCCATTAATGACATCCAGAATCAAGAGTGTCTGTGCCCCATGTCTGACACCTTCAAACGCCACCGTGTGTTCACTGCGTGTCAGGATTGCCTTCTGAGGCACGTCATTTATTAGATGAAGAAAAGATTGACACAGCTATTAACAGTTATTAATGATGTACTGTAGGCTACCATAATGGGACATTAATATAAAGCAATTACTATAGAAAAAATATTACTATATAAAAAATTGAATAAACTTCAAAGCAAATTTCTTATAGAACAAAAATACAATACGCAAGCCTCATAAACAGTGCAAATTTATTTAAATTTTGCTAATATTATTCTCCAAAAAAACTTTTTATGAAAAACGAGAGGAGTGTTCACAGGGTTAATGTTGCATTTGTGAAAATTTTAATCTAGAGTTTTTTTTCAGGGGAAGTCAGATTTTTACAGCACTAAATTGGGCCCGTGAAAATCTGACCCCTAAAACTACTGGCAAGTTTAGTTCCAACTCCAATCAGACACACCTGGGCTAGCTAATCAAGCTGTTGTTGGGCATTCTAGAAAGGTGTGTTGAGGCAAGTTGGAGTTAAAATCTGCAGGACACCGACCCTTTAGGACTAAGTTTGGGCATACATAGTTTTAAACATTCAGTTTTGCTACAATTATTAAGATGCAGTTTCCCTTTCATCTGGAGAAGGTGCGAAACAGGTCAATTAGGGTGTTGGTGCTCAGTGTGAGGTCTGGCTCTTGGCTCAGCATGTGGCTGTCTGTTGTGCATTCGACACATAAAGGATTCTTTTGAGGGATACTGTTCAAGACAGGTATTTCTACAGGGTTTTATAGTTATTTGTCAATTAAAAGCATTATATGCAGAAGTATACAAGATTCAGTGTTCACATGTTTGAAAGGCGCATTATGTGTTTCGTGCTTACAAAACAGTGCAAGACTTGTTCATTTGTTTGCTTTAACTATTTAAAAATCCTTTAGACAGCTTACTTGAGGTGGTAGCCTGTTGTTTTGCCAATGTGGATCTTACCGTTCAGTGCTTTCTTAATCAGGACTAGTCACAAAAGGAGTTATAGAAATACATATTTTTTGTTCAACAGAAGAAATAAAATAAAAAAAAACTGATTTCGAACAAGCGTATAACATTATATGGCCTATACAGAAATTTAATCAAGTTGTAAATATACTTTTTTACTGATTTAGGGTACTAATTGAAAAGCAGAAAATGAATCCATTATTATTATTTTTTTGCTGATAACAGAGTTATAACTTTAAGAATGCACAGATCTATAATAACAGCATTCAATTACTTACATATCTAAATAATATTAGTTGTGTTTAAAATAAAACATACCAAGACGGACATGTTCACATAGTATGTGTATTTGTCTGCTTAAACGCACCAAAATCCCAAAGACTCACTGTTTTCATCATTATGAAGAGTGACCGTCAACTTTTTTTATTCATGAAAGCAAAAATTGGGTAGCACAATCGCCCGACAGCAAGAAGGTCGCTGGTTGGAGCCTTGGCTGGGTCAGTTGGCGTTTTTTTGTGGAGTTTGCATGTTATCCCCGTGTTTGTGTGAGTTTCCTCCGGGTGCTCCGGTTCCCCCCACAAGTCCAAAGTCATGGTATAGGTGAATTGGGTAGGCTAAATTGTCCATAGTGAATGTGTGTGAATGAGTGTGTATGGATGTTTCCCAGTGATGGGTTGCAGCTGGAAGGGCATTTGCTGCGTAAAAACATATGCTGGATAAGTTGGCGGTTCATTCCACTGTGGTGACCACTGATTAATAAAGAGACTAAGCCGAAAAGAAAATGAATGAATGAAAGTTATATGGCACTTAAAGGTTTTGCATCTGAACTCTTCAAATGTAACAACAATTGTTCTTAATTGTCCTGAACCGAATGTTTTCTTCAGCTTAATTACCTGGGCTGTTAATTTTTTAATTTTATTTTTGTTTTGACAGCAATAAATTAAAAGCAGTTGGACGAACTAATGACTCTGGTATTTATTTTTATGTTCTTGTATGTGTGGTGCTGTTGTGTCTTTGTCTTCAAATACTTGCATTAGTGTTGCTACTACCTGTTTGTTGACTATCTGCTGAACATTTACTGACTAGTAACCATGATGTCTGTGATGTTAGCTCCTTACAGTCATTCAGCAGCATTTCTTGGGTTTTCACTTCATTTTGATGGGCCTAGTGCGACAACAGATGAGCAGATAAATGTACCTTCAAGTAAAATAACTGTCTACTGAAAGTTAGGTTAAATACAACGAATAGTTAATTGAACACTCTTGCAAATACCTGTATGAAAATTGTACCTAACCCCAACTTTATATTTGATTAAAGTTCATTTTAAATTATGTTGTGTTGCTACTTATTGGCATCTGAGTGTTTACTGAAAATCTATTGATAAACTGGTTAACAACTACATGCAGACAATAACAACAAAAAAATCTTGGTGCTAAATGTACTGAAAACTTGTTGAGGATTTGTTGCATATCTACTAATACACTGTTGAACATCTGCAACCTAATTTGGTAACACGTAACTTAGCAAAAGTTTAATAAATGTTGAGGATTTGTTTCATATCTACTAATACACTGTTGAACATCTGTTGAAGATTTGTTGCATATCTACTGATACACTGTTGAACACCTAGAACCTAAATTGGTAACACGTAACTTACCAAAAGTTTATTAAATGTTTACATGTTGTAGACATTGTAATGATTGCCTAAGAACATTTAAAAGACAATCTACAGATACTACCCAGATGAGAGTAAACAGATAGGAACTTCAAAAGTAACTTATGGTCAGCAGACTATCTAAAGGGGGACCATCAAAATAAAGTGTTACCGAAGGAATTAGGTTAACTTATTCTTATTTACAAATGTAAGTTGATTGAACGTAAAAAAAATAACTTGTTCAAAAAAAACCCCTCCAGAATTGTGTTGTTTAAGCTCAATTTAAAAAAGTAGCTTGAAAAAAACAACAAACAACATTTTTTTTTAGTGTAATAAAGTTTATTAAAATATTAATGACAACAGAAAAAAATACTCCCTTTTTATTTAACCCATTCCACAATTCACACATTACTGTATGGCTAGTTTGTCCTCTACTGATATGCTAAAAAGGCAATAATGGTCCAACTTTCCTGACCATTATCCCAAATAAAGCCAAAAAAATAGGGCATCAGTATATTGTAAACCGATACAGTTATCAAAGAAATTATTTGTGAATTAATTTTAGTTTTGTAACTATTAAATTGTTTTAAATTCAAAATTGTTATATTTACATCAGTGTAAAACCTATGAATGGTAGAAAAACATATTCTGTAATATTAAAACGACCCAGGTCTCCACTTTTGCCATGGCCTCTCTTTTGGTTTTACCAAACTTATCACTCAACCTTTTCAAAACTTTTTAACAAAAACTTTCCTTCTTACCCACAGCTGTTGCAATTTCAAGCCAAGAATTATTGGTCATCCGGTTATCCCTATGACCACGCATGGACGAATTCCATTGAGTGGTACAGTATGGTATGGGTCGGTTTGGCTCAATGATACCCTTTTCATATGAGAAGCACTTTATACACATAAATACTTCTGTATAAATGTTTATTACTAACTTTCTATGAACATGAGTTGATTATAACTGCAGATCAATGACAGTGCGAAATAGCCTACTGTAACTGCAATTATATAAAAAAAAATGCTACATATATGAACACATACAGACCTTACAGTCTCTGATATGTTACCGATTACAAAAAACCTACACACAGCATACATTTAGTTCTTATTTAGGTTCAAAAACAACACAAAATATAGCCCTCTGTCAGTGAAACCTTTCATCTATATCTTTAATTTTCAGCAGCACATGTAACCTCGTGTTAGATAATAATTCCATCATTCCGAGTTCATAATAGTCCAAAAGGTGATAATCATAGTTAAACATGGCAGTTTGTTCACGTTTGCTAAAAAAATGATTTGGTCCTTTGTTTTTTTCTAACTTCTCCTTTGTTTTTTTGCACGTCACTCTTGCGTTTATCAGTTTCTGGCAGGATCGGGTTTTCAAAAGCATGTCAATAATCATGTGCACATTATTTTAATGAGCTCAAAAAATGTATTTCAAATATAGACACGCGGCGAGCGCAAGCAAGAACAAAACCGCTCGTACTTTAGACTGGCTCGTAAAAAACTACAGGGCACAGGGTAAAATTATCTCTTCTTCTTGGCTTTTAAGACTTTTAGCATTTAAACTTTTGTTCTGACTGTCCGTAATATATTTAAAGGTATCTCTAATTATCTTTTGACGAGTGATAATTATAATATAATATAGCAAGCCATTTTAACATTTAATCTATAATACTATTATCTATTTTCTTGTTACTAGTATACTTATTTTTAAATACTAGTTTCTTTTCCATTAAGTACTAGTACTTATTCATAAGATACTAGTGTTTATTAGATACTACCTATTCTTTACATACTAGTGCTTTTTTTAGCTACTATTGTCTTTTGTGAAGTTACTAGTACTTATTCATTAGGCACTATTTCTTATTTATTAGATACTAGTATCTAGTCTAATAGTGACTATCATCAAATTATACCCTCCTTGTTTGGCAAAAAATAGAACAAGTTCTTATTTTTAAGTTACTAGTAACATTTTGACCAGAGATATCCTAAACTTGATAGTAGCCTACCTTTGCATACTCCTACATTTGCATTTCCACCAATTATCGTATGTTGAATATTATAGAGTGGAGGAACTATGACGTTAATTTGTATGCAAAAACCCGGAAGCGAGTTAGCATTTTAGCAGTTCCGGTTCCCTCGTCCCAAAGTCAATGGGGTTTTTAAATGGGAGTTCAGTTAAATCGCTTAAATAAGGTTTGTGGCTAACACAAACTCAAAATACTTTCATGTTTTATTCTACGACATAAAACATCAGTTACATCACACTCATGATTTTTTTAATCGGTTACGCTTCTTTAAAAGACGGTTGCTATCAAGTTGCTCAACGGGACTACAGCAGGTGTCTGAGATATTATACGTCATCGAGCTGATCTGGTCTGGAAGGCAGCTTGCTTGTGTTGGGCATTTGGATTTATCTGTTATTTAAGTATTTTCATGAATAGCATTTTTGTTTGTAATATTTTTCTAAGTAGGAATTGATATTTTGAAGATAAAATGTATAGCATATGTGACAGTATGGGCTGCTTTTTGCTTTACTTCGTGACAAAAAAAAGAATATTAAATGTTGTTCTGTGTCCATGATGGCAGGCATTTCATAGACTTGTCCCTCACGCCTCATTTATGTCATCTGTTACTAAGCGGGCTGTGCACGCGAGCGATACACTTATTTAAATATGTCTTATGATAACACTATGTAGGCACATTTATACATAGTTTTAAAACTTTTTTTAAACCCAGGCGCTGTAGTCCGTTTATAGCCTAATGTTAGCTTTTCCATTCTTGCGTTTGCATTTAAGATCCAGAAGTGCTAAAACTTATGTTTTCATGTGAGGATTATCCGGTTGGACAAAACGTGTAAGTGTAAGGAACAGTGTTTGAACACAGAGCTTATTATTTGCAATCTTTGAAAAGCCTATGGGAAAATACTATAGGGATTTTATCGAGGGAACCAGTTTTATGCTAGCAGCGATTGGCCTACAAGGTGACGTCATAGTTCCTTCACTCTATTGAACCATAAGGAAAAGCTTGCACAGGAAACAGAAACAAGAAAAGAAAACCAGAAGGTGCAAATGGCAGAATACTTGAGCACTATTTAAAAAAATGCAACTTTATTGAAAGATCGATAAGCCAGGTAAACATTGGACTTGCACAGCTGATGGCAACTGATTTTTCTGTGTTAAATTTGAGAAGAATTGAGGGATGGTTATTTTCGGAATCGTTGAAGGAACGCAGCAGCATTTCGGATCTTAGAGCTTCATCAGACATTCACACTTTTATTTATAATATGTAGAATAATCTATTACGATACTGTATCTTGTATCATACACAGATGCTACATATTTACTGTAGCTAGTCTAGCTCAGTAAAGTTGGTTTTAGATTTGATACTGCACATTTACGCATGCAATTTTAGGGATCATCTGCGAATTACATCGACAGAACCAAAACGCACAGTAACGCAAAGCAGAAAAACATATTCCTAGAAGATTCCAGTAAATGGCAGGGGCACCCCCAAGGGGTGACCAGGGGTGGGCATGGCCACCCTTGTGGCCACCCCATTATGATTTTGCTGTTATTATTAATTTAAATGTACTTGCGCAAATTCACAATAATTAAATAAATAAATAAATAGCTGCCTCTAAATTATTGTGAATTGATTAGTGCCACTGACAAAGCTGATTCACTGCCACTCCCCCTCCCCGATCCTCGTTGACAGCACGCATACACATTCAATAGACAGCAATGGCAATTTAATATTTACCTTAAGGTACATCAATACAAGAAGCTGTAATAATAATATTGTGGCTTAAAAAGGAATATGGAAAGGAATATGGATGAATGATATTATTAGAGTCTATATAGTGAGTGTGTGGTGTGTGTGTGTGTGTGTGTGTGTGTGTGTGTGTGTGTGTGTG
>CAIGQZ010032356.1:22948-36719 GCA_903798205.1 Danio tinwini
TGTACAATAAAAGTATGTGAAAAATAACTGAAAATATATTTATATATATGTAAAGTGTTTTTAAACTAAATATAATTTTTTTTATTAAATTTGAATTTATAGATTGTTTTAGGAATAAATTGCAATATTTCAAGAGTAATTGATAAAATTAATTAAAACCACATTATTTAATTTACTAAAAACAAAAATATAACATTACACTAAAGTCATAAAAAAAATGTTGCGTGCCACCCCAAGATTTGGTGCGGCCTCTTCTAGCCACCCCTAAGAATATTTTCTAGGCTACTATACCTCTAACTATAAGGCACTTACAAAGCAGAAACAAGCAATATCTCTTGTCATAAGCATACAGTAGCCTAGACATTAGCTAAATAACCTAAATGTTATTTGCTCACATTTTCCCCTTCATTTATGTATACATCACACAAATATATAGGAAAAATATGTTCAGTATTTTACCTAGATGTAAGCTTCTCATTCTAAAGTGTGCTCACATTCCAAGGGACAAAACTAACTTACTACGAGAGAGTTTTTGCCCATATTTCCATTAATGTGGGAAATTTTTACACCAATTCAACCAACTTTTTCTCACTCTAAAGATCCCCAAAAACTAGACTGCTTTACTACAGGTCAGAGTTTACTCATATTTTCATTCATATTTGTATAGTACATTCTCATTTTAAAGGGTGTGGCATATTTCCAAAGGCCAGACAGACTTACTACACATGAGATTTATTAATATATCTATTCATATAAATATATAGTACTCAAATATTTTGAAAAATATTTACAGTAATTCACCATACTGTAATTTTAAGATTTGAAAAGGTGTAGTACATGGGCATTGCTAGGCCCATTTTAGGGGGGCTTTAGCCACCCTATATTTTTGCTCAGCCTCCTAAAACTTTTGCGATTAGCTTATAAACTGTAGACAAAATTATCGCCTCGGTCCTCTTTAAATTTGATATGAAGACGGCGTCAGAATTCAGCTTCTTGTCATTTTGTTTTCATTTGATCAGCAAACCACAGCTGTGCAAAGGGAGAGAACAAGTTGTGTGTTTATCGATAAATTGCTATAAAATATTTGCAGTTCTTTACTATAGATATACTTGTATCACTTGTACCCCGAAGTTATGAAGGAGCAATTGGATTTCCCATCTACTGTTTCCTCAGTGCTCACCTCATAATCACAACTGTTTCCTTGTAAAGGAAATAAAAATCCTAAAATTGCCCCTGGTGTAGTGCATTTGCATAGGCATCACTGACTTACTACAGGTGAGACACAGATCTGGGCAGATGGCATGCTGACAAACATGGGAGTAGATAGCACCCCAATCAACCATGTATTTGCTGATGATAGATTTAGAGAGGAGAATTTAGAGACACTTCTCGTACAACATGGAATTCACAGTTTACCAGTTAAACTGGATGACCAGTTCCCTGTTGTTAATGTCCAACAACCCAGTGTTAGAAAGCACTGCAGACTTAAAATGGAAATATCAAATATGCTGTAATGAAATTTTCCATCGACTGTTACTGACAGAGTAAAAATGTATTTTAAAAACTAGCTTGCTCATTTGTTTCTGTAATGTGTTTGACAGATTTTTTTAGAACCAAAACTTTGGAATATTTGTTAATTCCCTGCTGATACATTATCTTTTGTCAGGTTTTTAAACTTCCATTCAGCTAAAAAACATAAACTAAATAATCTTGCATGTTTTATATAGTTGTTTTACTGTAGATTTTCTTATATATTGTGTATGTCACTTTATTGAAAAAAAGTCAACATTTCAAAACACTTTGCACTTTTTTATTTTAAACCCTTTTTAAAACAACATTTTTTTCTCTATTAAGAACAGTGTAAAATTTCTTCAGCATAAAACTTAATATTGGTAATTAATATTTCAGGTTTTTATAAACTTTTTCTAAACTCTTAAGCCATTTATTACTTTGCAAAATGTATACTGAGCTCTCAATGTTTGAAATCCAAAACAACAAACTTGTCAACAAAGTAGCTCTTCAGAAATTTCTCATCCTACTTTTGACCAAACCCTTGTGTGTTGCAAAGGGCAAAGTCCATATTAGACTTTAAAATGTCATTTTGCAAGCAGTTGATGCATGTGTTTGCAGTCAGAAACTTCTTTCTCTCTGAAGTATACCATGGTGAAGTATCCACAGGGTGCAAGAATTCGATTGATGGCTGTGGCTTTAATCCATTGCAGAAGAGCAATGCATCCAGTAGCAAAATGTAAATAATTTTCTGTAGTGTGCAGCTAGAGGTGCCCTCTATGAAAAAGAATAAATTAAATAATTATATAAATAGGAAAAGGCTTAGTAATTACATCAGGGGTGTTCAATCCTGGTCATGGAGGGATCATCCTGCGGAATTTAGCTCGTACCCTGACTAAACACTCAAACCAACTAACCAATGTCTTACTAGGCATGCTAGAATCTTCCAAGCAAGTGTGTTTAAGCAAGCTTGGAGCTAAACTCTGCAGGACACCAGCAGAGAATCCTGGAGGGCTGTTATTAGCCCTCCAGGACATAGTTTGGACACCCCTGCTGTAGCACAATAACAAAACACTAGGAATAATACTGTTGTATCGCAATGTTCTCATTATTCAAGCCTATTTTGAAGCCTAATTACTAAAGAAACTAAGCCAAAGTAATTTAGAAATCCAGATTTCTTGGAGTAAATGGTGCATACCGTTTTAGGACTTTACAGTTCCTACTTTACAAGAAACCAAATACTTACCTCTTACATCTAGAAGGTAATCCCTCCAGTTGCCTCACATAACACCTCCATAGTTGCAGCATGTGAAATCTGAGGGGTAAAAATCCGTACATACATTTTAAATAGTTATTATGGAAATAGTGACATTTTATTTGGTTCAAAAGATTTTTATAAAATAATGTGGTTGAGGATAGTTTTATAAATATACAATACATTTTTGATTTTAGCTTGCAAGTCCAAGTCATTTACATCTTCTATGGTGGGTGAGACTTGTCCATTACTGATGCATTCAAACAAAGTGGACGAAAAAAATCCTGGAGATGAACCATGCTGACAGCTATAGCTTTTCCAAAAAGATTGTATCTGTCTTCTCTGACAGCTGAAGAGGAAAAAAGTCACAATTATTATAACAATGTGAAAAAGGGGATGGACCACAACAGGATCACTACCAGCTAAAAAAAAAAAGGAAAAAAAGCTCCTTTAGCATATTTTGACATTTCTATAGGATCATAGGATCATAGGATTTTCGTCCAAATGCTCTGAATGCACCATCAAGTAGCTTTTTTCGATTAATGTTGAATTTGAAAATTAAGTTGTAGTTTATTTCTTTCCCAAGCTCCAAAAGTATAACCTCTGTAGAACAGACAATGTCTTTCAAATACCTGAGCCATTAAAAAAAAGAAGCAATCAAAAAAAGTTTTCATATACACACTGTAAAAAATGTCTGTGATTTTAACAGTAATAGTCTGTACAATCTACAGTGAAAACCTGTTAAATGATTAACAGCTCATTTCTGTACAAAATACGGAAAATAACTGTAACAGATCTAACTGTTCTAACTGTTCAGATCTAACTCTCTTTGTTTTCGAGAAACTAATCAGAGTGTCTGAAATCTCACCACACACTCTCATTCACTAGTCCCTAAATTAGTCAATTAGTTTAGTCCACTAGACAAAGTGAATGACCACAAATGAGTGAATTCAGACACTGATGGACACCTGCTGTTAAACAAGCCCAATCACTGAAGTAAGAACAATAAATAAAACTACAGACACAGCCTCACACCAAACCAACTGAAATAAAACAGGGGATTAAACAACTCCATTAAATAACAGCATTAACAGCTTCATTTCTCTTCATTTTTCCTTAGCTTCAGTTCATTTCTCTCATATATACAAGAATATTTGATCATAACAGAGGTTTATATTTTTTATTGAAAATATTTGATTTGACCTCATCATCATGGAGATCAGAGGCTGCTTTAGTTGGGCTCTTGAACCTTTACTCTTCTATCTTAATGTTTCTCTGGCTGTTATAACTGTGTTTCTAAAACTCATCAGTTATATTAAGAAAGGCAATGAATCATTGGCTGCTGTAGGTCAAGTGGTTTCATTTACATATGGTATTTATTTCTCACTTATATCTAACAAGATATTTAATGAGTGCACAAACAGGTGAGGGTGCTTTTGTTAAGTTCATTTTATCAGACTTATCATTGTTTTTAGCTTTTCATGCTATATAAATAGTGTGATTAACACAATTAATTATAGCAGCTAAATTAAAATGTAGTGTCAGACACTAGCAGACTCTGTCCTCCATCATGGTGACTTCAAATGAGCAACAGAAACTTCATTAAGAGTTTTTGTTCATGTGACAGAAGAAGAAGTCAAAGGTCAATAATAAGTGAAGCTCCTGATGTTTGTGGAGTTGTTTAAGGATCTCTGCTGAGATCTTGAGAAATGACATTTTTATTGTGTAATTTGTTATATTTTTATTAATTATTATTTGATATAGTTTTATTCTCAGTTGATTTCGTCTTTGGTTTTGGCTGTGTTTTTTGTGTTTAATGTTCTTCAGTGATTCTGCTTGTTAACAGTTGTTCATCAAAAATTCTCAATCCTCCTTTAATTAGACACTTAATTATCTCATTAACTTCATCACTGTCTGAGTGTTCAACCCTCTGTAGTGAGGACACTAGTGAGGATTTTGCTCTGGGATTTAAGGGGTTAAATGTGTTCGATAAAAAGTACAGACTGTGGAATGTATTTTTAACAGAAATAATCTGGAAACTGAATTTACGACAGTAAAATGTTAAAATCAAATTACTGGCAACCACAGCTGCCGATATTTTACCGTAAACTCGAGTGAAAAAAAAAACTGCAAAATACTGTAAAACGGTTTTTGTGTCACCATTGTGGAGGATAGTAGCATCAGGGTCCAAGATGAACTAAGAGTATCAGATGTTGTGCTGCCTCTTCTTTTGTTTAAAGGTAACTGTGTAGTTACTTATGCAGTGAAAACTGTTTGCTAATTGTAAACACACATGAACACATTAGTGCATTGAATGACTTTACGTTTTTATGCACTAAGCTATGTTTTTGTGAACTGAACATCGTATCAGTTCATGAAATACGGTTATTTTCCGTAAATTTAAACAGTTCTATAAACTTCTGTATTTTTTACGGAAAAATCCTGGCAACCACAGCTGCCGCTATTTTTCCGTAAATTTTATGGATTATTTTTAACAATGCAGCTAAAAGTTTACGTATAATGACACAGCAACTGCCTCAAAATACAATAGTTACTTACATAACTTCAGAACCATCTTGATGATTGTGGTCATCTGGCTCAGGTAAATCATTGTTTGGCATTATGTTAATGTAGTTGGTATATATTTCTGGTCCAGAATCCACTGTTTCTGAGACAGTTTCTCTGTTATTTGAGTACATTTCTTCTCGAGAACCAGAATCAATGATTTACAGATGTACAGATGATGCAGTAGTATTATAGCGTTATCTGAAAAGCCTTCATGCTTTTACTGAAAAAAAAAAATATGGTAACTGATTCAAGACCTACGTTGTTTGTATTTTCTGAAGTCCTACAAAAGTATTTAAGTTGGAATAATCAAAATTTTCATATCGCAATTTATTTACTTGTACATCTTCCATCTCCATTCATCGAACATAACTGTTCAATGGGGCATTCAAGCAATGATCCAGAAAATTCCAGGCAACTGTGCTAGATATTGATACTGCTGATGTAGCTTCCTTTATGTAAAAATACTCTGTGGCTGAAGAATATGATCCCACAAAGTCAAACAGTGCCTAAAAAACAAAAACACAAGAAAACAAGAAGCACATAATTTAAGTGTACTTACTACATTTAAGGTCATCATATATGCTACCATACTGTGAACCATTAACAACATCAACTATGTGATGTGCATTTACAAAATAGTGATTTTTTTGGTTTTTGTAAGATGTAACAATTTAGGAACACATAACACTCAACATGATAGTCATTCAACAGCTTTACCTGTATTTGATCAAATCCTTGGAACTGTCTAATTTTCATTGTGCCATCTGGGAAAGTAAATTTCAATGGTATGTGTGAGGGACCAAGCAGTCAAGGACAATGAACACTTTGTTTCTAAAAGAAAGAACAAAGTTACAAATTAACGCATTTGAATAAAGTCAAATCTAGACTTAAAACAAATAAACTTAACCAAATCAAACAAACAAACGAAGAGAAAAAGAAAAACAGACCTCTCTTCAAAACACAAAAACGGGAGCTATATACACAAAAGACAGGGACTAGTCCATTACAAAAAGGAAACTAAACCTCTCGAACTAACACAAAACAACCACCAAACATAATCAAATAATACATTTAAAATAATTAACCAATATATAAACAAAACCAAGCAATTCAAATACTAATAATAAACACAAATAAAAGAAATAAACATTCCAACACCCCCCTCAGCCAATTTGCATGATGGCCAGGCGGAAATGTTGTCAGCCGGTACCTTAGAGCAGCCGGTTTTGAGTTGGCAAAAGTAGACAAGGGGGAAAAAATAATTGTCCCCCTCCCCAGGTTCAGTGCACTTCGCCAGTGGTTCACGAGCTGTGGGAGGATGGTCTCCTTTTTCTCACTCCTTCAGCCCCCTCCTCCAGAGTCTGGGTGCAAAGTGAGAGTGACTCTCTCGCCAGCAGTTCTTCCGCGGGACCCCAGCGCTTCCCGGATCAGCACTCCCACTCCACGCTGCCCCACTGCTGGTACGTCAGTGATTGTAGCGATGCAGCCATTAGCGAGGGCTCTACCTAAATTTATTGCAACGAGCTTCAGCTGTGCAAGCTGACGCTGCCAACTCATTGCCATTTCATTGGCCCGTTTACATACTCTTTCAGATTATTGGTTTCTGACGAAATCCCCATAGTGGAAGTTTTTTCCCATAGCATTCCTCCCTCCCCCATCAGGTTTACCTTAGTAACCGGAGCGTTACTTTAGTAACCGGAGCGTTACTAGTATTTATTTTCATGTTACTGCTACTTATTCATTAGATACTAGTATCTTTACCATTAAGTACTAGTAACTATACATTAGATACTAGTGCTTATTCATTAGATACCAGTGCCTATTCTTTAGATATTAGTACTTATGTATTAGATACTAGTACTCATTCATTAGGCACTAGTACCTACACTTTACGCACTAGTATCGATTTAATAGATACTAGTACTTATTCATAAAATACTAGTGCCTATCCGATTAATACTAGTACTTATGTATTAGATACTAGTAGGTATTCATTAGGTATAAGTATTTATACATTACGTACTAGTATCTATTTAATAGGTACTAGTACTTAATAAATATATACTAGTATCTAATGATTTATTACTAGTATATCATGATTAAGTACTAATCTCTAAACAATAAAGATTAGTATCTAATACAGGTACTAGTATAATACATAAGTACTAGTATATTTTAATTAGGTACTAGTATCTAATTAATAAGTACTAATATCTAATACATAAGTACTAGTATCTAATGCATAAGTACTAGTATCTACTAATTAGGTACTAGTATCTAATTAATAAATACTACCTAATGATTACCACTAGTACCTAAAGTATGTACTAGTCCTAGCTAGAATATGTACTAGTCAAAACTGAATAGTTGATACCTTAATGACAGATCACATAGAAATCAATGGAAAAAATGTTAATTTATTACTAGTAACAACAGAATAGTAACTAGTCACTATTAAAATAAATACTTGTATCTAATGAATTAGTACTAGTATCTATTTAATAAGTACTAATATCTAATGAATTAGTACCAGTATCTAATAAATTAGTATTAGTTTTTAATGAATAAGTACTAGTATCTAACACATAAGTACTAGTATCTATTAATTAGGTTATAGTATCTAATACATAAGTAATAGTACCTAATGATTAATTAGTAGTGCATAAAAATATGTACTAGTCCCAGCTGGAAAACATACTAGTCAACACTGAATAGTTGATATCTCAATGACAGATCCCATAGAATTCAATGGGAAAATTCTAATTTATTACTAGTAACAACAGAATAGTTACTAGTCACTATTGAAATAAGTACTAGTATCTATCTAATAAGTACTAGGACCTAATGAATAATTACTAGTATCTAATGAATAAGCACTAGTATCCAATGAATAAGCACTCGTATCTAATAAATAACTACTAGTATCCCATGAATAAGTACTAGTTTTTAAATGAATAAGTACTAGTATCTAAAACATAAGTACTAGTATAAATTTAATAGATACTAGTATCTAATGGATGAGTACTAGTATCTAATAAAAAATAACTTGTATCTAATGAATAAGCACTAGTATCTAATAAATAACTACTAGTGCTTAATGGAAAAGATACTAGTATCTAAAAAATAAGTACTAGTAACATGAAAATAGATACTAGTACAGGCTATTGATTAAATGTCAAAATGGCCTGCAGTACACACGCAATTACTGCAAGCCATCCTATCGCTTAAAGCATACATTAGATCTAATTTTGTCTTATGGAATTGAGGTCTTTTATGTAGACATTATACCACAAAGTGATGATATTACAGACCACTACCTCTTACTATATAAGCTGCGTTTACCTGAAATTGCAGATCTGCACCGATGTACCGCCCTGGTAGAACTATGGTTCCGTCCACCAAAGATGAATTCACAAATAACTTACCTGATCTTACTCTATTTCGAAATCTATTTCGAATATCTTGACCAAGATGGCGGCGCGTACACATCGCGAGGCTCGGCGTCTCTCCAGTTTCTGCAATTTTGCAGTATTTTTCCTGCTCATTTCGGGTCTGTTCGTGCAGAACAGTAATGCCTTTACATCGTACACCCGATAGGAGATCTTGGATATTGGTTTGTGCATTTCGGACAGTTTTATTAGCAATCTACGACTCATCCCAGAGATCGCCAGGACACCCGAGGCTGAGCGCTCTGTCCAGCCAGGCGGAAGTGCTCGAAGGCGGCAGAGCGATCGTAAACAAAGGCGGGGGAAGCACGGCGGGCTAAGAGCTAAGCTAAAGCTAACACCACACCGGCTCTCTTTACCCAGCATCTTCCTCGCCAATGTACGGTCCCTGGTGAACAAAATGGATGAGATTCGACTGCGCATCAATCACAGCAAAAGATTATGGAACTGTAATGTCATGATTTTCACAGAAACATGGCTAAACAGCGGGATACCAGACAACGCTGTATCTTTAACTGAGCATCAAACATTCAGAGCAGACAGAGCGGTGGATGACTCCGGTAAGACCAGAGGCGGAGGATTATGCATTTATATTAACAAAGCTTGGTGCACAAACTCTGTCATCGTTGGGAGACATTGCTCTGTTAACCTGGAATTTCTGATAGTCAAATGCAGACCATTTTATCTGCCACGGGAGTTCACCTCCACCTTTATAATCGCTGCTTATATTCCACCCGATGCTGATGCAAAGCTTGCTATGAATGAACTTCATGCAGCCATCAGCAAACAGACTGCTCACCCGGAGGCTGCTTTTATTGTTGCGGGGGATTTTAGTCACTCAAACTTAAAGACAGTGCTTCCCAAATTCCATCAAAACCTTTTCTGTCACACACGGGGAAACAAAACTTTGGACCATGTATACACAAACATGGCTGAAGCCTACGCTGTGACCCCCCTCCCCCACCTGGGTCAATCAGATCACCTTTCTTTGTTCCTCACCCCCAAATACTCACCCCTCATAAACCGTGTGAAGCCATCAGTGAGGACCATCAAAGTGTGGCCAGCGGGGGTAGACTCCACACTCCAGGACAGGTTTCAACACACAGACTGGAGTATGTTTGCTTCCCAGGCCACATGTGGCTCTCACACAGACATTAACAGCTACACTTCCTCTGTTCTGGAATACATCAACACCACCATTGACAGTGTTACAACCCAGAAACAGATCACCACATACCCAAATCAAAAGCCATGGATGAACAAGGAGGTGCGCCTCCTGCTGAAGGCATGCAACACTGCCTTCAGATCAGGGGATGCACAGGCCTACAGCACTTCCAGGGCTAATCTGAAGAGGGGCATAAAAAAGGCCAAGCACTGTTACAAGCTAAAGCTAGAAGAGCACTTTTCCAACTCTGATCCTCGGCTCATGTGGCAGGGCATACAGGCCATCAGCAGCTACAAACCCAGCCATTCCACACCCACAGCCCCAAATGTCTCCTTCCTGAACAAGCTTAATGACTTTTATGCCCGCTTTGAAAGAGACAATAATGAACCCTACATCAGGATCACTTCCTCAACCGACCACTCACCCATTACACTCACCTCCTCAGAAGTCTACACCGCACTGAGTCGGATCAATGTGCGTAAGGCTGCTGGACCAGACGGTATTCCTGGGCGCGTCCTCAAAGCATGTGCAGAACAGCTCGCTGGGGTATTTACAGACATTTTAAACCTGTCCCTTAACCTAGCAGCTGTGCCAACATGCTTTAAAACCACCTCTATTGTGCCGAAACACTCCAGCCCAACATGCCTGAATGACTACCGCCCTGTAGCACTCACACCCATCATCATGAATGCTTCGAGCGGTTGGTCCTGGCACATCTGAAAGACTCTCTGCCATCCACATTGGACCCACATCAGTTTGCCTATCGTGGCAACAGGAGCACAGAAGATGCAGTCTCCATAGCACTGCACTCTGTACTCACACACCTGGACAATAAAAACACTTATGCACGAATGCTGTTTGTTGACTTCAGCTCAGCATTCAACACTGTCATACCCTCTAAGTTAATGATCAAACTTAGAGACCTGGATATAGACACGTCTCTCTGTAACTGGGTTATGGACTTTCTGACTAACAGACCTCAGAATGTTAGATCAGACCACATTTGCTCCACCACCGTCACACTCAACACTGGTGTACCACAGGGCTGTGTGCTGAGCCCCTTCCTCTACTCCCTTTTCACCATCGACTGTAGGCCTGTGAACAGATCCAACGCCATCATCAAATTTGCAGATGACACCACAGTGATTGGTCTAATCAGCAACAATGATGAGACTGCCTACAGGGAGGAGATACAGCATCTGGCCACGTGGTGCACCAACAATAATCTGCTCCTTAACACCGACAAGACCAAGGAGCTCATTGTGGACTTCAGGAAGGGACGAACAGGCTCACATGATCCCATCCACATCAATGGGATGGCCGTCGAGCCTGTATCATCCTTCAAGTTCCTGGGGACCCACATCTCCAAGGACCTTTCCTGGACCACCAACACCTCCAGCCTGGTCAAGAAGGCTCACCAGCGCCTATTTTTCTTAAGGCAACTTAAGAAGAACCAGCTGTCATCAGCCGTTTTGGTGAACTTCTACCGCTGCACAATAGAAAGCATCCTGACGAACTGTGTCACAGTCTGGTATGGAAGCTGCTCTGTTGCTGAGCGTAAGGCACTGCAGCGGGTGGTGAAAACTGCCCAACGCATCACAGGGACCACACTGCCAGCCATAGAGGACATCCAGAGGAAAGACTGTCTGCGCCGAGCATGCAGTATTCTTAAAGATTCCTCTCACCCTGCTCACAGACTGTTTCTCTCCTGCCTTCTGGCAGGCGCTTCAGGCTCCCCCGGACAATAACCAGCAGACTAAAGAACAGCTTCTTCCCCAGAGCTATCTCCCTTTTGAACTCTGCTCCCCACTGACTTTTTGCCCCCCTAATACACACCACACTCTCCTCATAACTCAGACTCCTCATAATCACTGCACTACTTAACATTTGCACATTTAAAAATTGCACATATTCATTGCACTGATTCATTTATTTGAACTGTACATACCCACTGCACATGTACATTTGTAAATTATGTACACACCCACTGTACATATACATTTGTAATTGTTTATCTTTCTGCACACTTCTGATTATTAATAGCAACCTGTACATTTATCCATCTATTGTAAATCTGTTCATAGCTAATACAACCTGTTATAATGTTTATAGTACATCCATTTGTAAATATCACCATAGTTTTTCTATAACTGCACTTTATAACTTATACCTGTATCCTGCACTTGCTGCTATTGCACTCCTGGTTAGACCTAAACTGCATTTCGTTTCCTTGTACATGTGTGATGACAATAAAGTTGAATCTAATCTAATCAAAAAAAAATGCACCCGCAAATGCAAATGACCTTGATGTAATAACCAGTAGTATAGATGCCATCTTTACTAGCACAGTAAATACGGTGGCACCCATCAAATTAAAAAAGGCTAGAGAGAATAAAACTACACCATGGTACAATAATCATCGCTCTCTCAAAACAGCAACCCGTGCCCTGGAACGTAAATGGAGAAAAAACTAATTTAGAGGTTTTTAGAATTGCGTACAAAGACAGTATGTCCAGCTATAGGAGGGCTCTTAAATCTGCCAGGGCTGAGCACTTCCGCAAACTTAAAGAAAATAATCATAACAATCCTAGATTTTTATTTAGCACCATTGCTAAATTAACAAATAATCGGTCATCTTTGGAACAAAATGTCCCACTGCAAACTAGCAGTGATGAATTATTTCAGTGATAAAATAGAAGGTTTTAGACAGAAAATAGAAGATGCTAAACTTTCTGCACCACCTTATACTTCAGATCCAGTAAACATTCCACTAAATCAAAATAACCTACAATGCTTCAAAATCATCGAACAGGAAGAACTAGATAAAGTTATAAATGTTTCTAAATCAGCTACATGTATGTTAGACCCAATTCCAACAAAGTTACTGAAAGAATTGCTACCTGTTATAGGAGAACCTCTCCTTAATGTTATCAACTCTTCTTTATCTTTAGGCCATGTTCCAAATCCTTACAAGCTAGCTGTTATTAAACCTATTATTAAGAAACCACAACTGGACCCCAGCAACTTAGCTAATTATAGGCCTATTTCAAATCTTCAGTTTGTGTCTAAAATACTAGAAAAAGTTGTTTCTACCCAATTATGCTCCTTTCTGCAGACAAACAATACTTTTGAAATGTTTCAGTCAGGTTTCAGGCCTCAACATAGTACAGAAACCGCATTAGTAAAAATAACCAACGATTTATTCTTAGCTGCTGACCAAGGGTGCATCTCGCTATTAGTTTTACTCGGATCTTACCGCCACATTTGACACCATTGACCACAATATTCTCATAGGCCGCTTATATTCTACAGGTGTCCAAGGACAGGCTCTTCAATGGATTAGGTCATACTTAGCTGATCGTTACCATTTTGTGAATATTAATGGACAGCTTTCATAAGTCAGACCAGTAAAGTACGGGGTGCCTCAATGATACATGCTACAATATACATGCTACCCCTGGGAGACATTATTAGAAGACACGGGATCAGTTTTCACTGCTATGCAGATGATACTCAATTATATATTTCAACTAAACTGGATGAGATGTCTAAACTGTCTAAGCTAACTGAGTGTATAAAAGATGTTTGACCAACATCTGGATGACCAACAATTTTTTTCTCGTAAACTCGTAACAGAATTATTACTTATCGGGCCTAAATCCTGTAGACAGCAGATCTCACAACTCGACCTGCAATTAGAGGGATACAAAGTTAGCATTAGCTCTATAAAGGATCTGGCTGTCATATTAGACAGCAATTAAACTTTTGAAAATCATATATTCCATGTCACAAAAACTGCCTTCTTTCATCTAAGAAATATTGCTAAAT
>CAIGQZ010032356.1:62693-91010 GCA_903798205.1 Danio tinwini
GCAGTGGTGCATAATAATGTGTACGTCTCCCGTAGGAGCGGTCACTGCACTTGCAGTAGTGCATAATAAGGTATGCGTCTCCTGTAAGAGCAGTCACTGCGCTAGTAGTGGTGCATAATAAGTTATGCGTCTCCCATGGGATCGGTCACTGCGCTATTAGTGGTGCATAATAACGTGGTGCATTATAAGATGTGTGTCTCCCATAGGATCAGTCACTGCACTTGCAGTGGTGCATAATAATAAGGTGTGCGTCTCCCATAGGAGCGGTCACTGCACTTGCATTGGTGCATAATAAAGTGTGTGTCTCCCGTAGGAGCGGTCACTGCACTTGCAGTGGTGGATAATAAGGTGTACTTCTCCATTGGGAGCTGTCACCTGCGCTGACAGTGGTGCATAATAACGTGTATATCAACCATAGGAGCAGTCACGCGCTAGCAGCCATGCATAATAATAAGGTGTATGTCTCCCATGGGTGCGGTCACTGCACTTGCAGTGTTGCGTAATAACAAGGTGTGTGTCTACCGTAGGAGCGATCACTGCACTAGCAGTGGTGCATAATAATAAGGTTTGCGTCTCCCAAAGAAATGATCACTGCACTTGCAGTGGTGCATAATAATAAGGTGTGCATTTTTCCATGCAAATAAGTTGCCCAATGACGCATAGTTGGTGCGAGGGATCATCGACACAAACCACTTAGGCCCAATCCCAATTCTATTTTTTTACCTCTACCCCTTACAACCGAGGGTTAAGGGGAAGGGCTTCAAAATTTACCCCTAAGAATTGGGACAGCACTTCAACACCTGCACACATCATCATATGTCATCGCGATCTCTTCATATGAGATCAGACGATCGCGACTGCTGTAGTTATTCCAGTTGTGTAATTTTTTGGTATTTATCTTCAGGAAATCACTGAAGGGATATATTATGTTATCATAACAATCTAATGTGGCAATAAGATCGTAACTGTATGGTGTATTTACACAGTGGCCGTATTCATCTATGTAAACACACGAAAACAACATTAACATTATAGCAGACACTGTAAAAGGCTCATTCTCAGCCCCTATACTTTTTTGACAGGGTATTCGAGTGTCATCGAGTGTCGGAATGTTGT
Source organism: Danio tinwini (assembly GCA_903798205.1). Classification (NCBI taxonomy): domain Eukaryota; kingdom Metazoa; phylum Chordata; class Actinopteri; order Cypriniformes; family Danionidae; genus Danio; species Danio tinwini. The sequence continues at coordinate 63,810 of CAIGQZ010032356.1, forward strand.
GGAACTGCTGTACAGGAGTTATGATTATGGATTTCAGATCGCAAAATTTTGCGAGATTTTTAGTCCCCGACTGCCATTTTGTCCCTAAAGTGCCTATTTGGCCCTCTGAATGCCTATTGACCCCCCTCATCTTCCTCATTGTCCGCAGGGTGCCTATTGATCCCCCTAACTGCCTATCCATCACCCTCCTCTTCCTCATTGTCCACTGAGTGCTTATTGATCTCCCTGACAGCCTATTGTCCACAAAGTGCCCATTCATCCCCCTGATTGCCTAAATTTCATCGTCATCTTCCTCATTGTCCGCAGGGTGCCTATTGGTCCCCCTGACTGCCTATTCTTCACCCTCCTCTTCCTCATTTTCCACAGAGTGCCTATTGATCGCCCTGACAGCCTATTGTCCACAAAGTGCCCATTCATCTCCCTAAATGCCTAATCTTAGTCGTCATCTCCCTCATTGTCCGCAGGGTGTCCTATTGGTCCCCCTGACTGCCTATTCTGCACCCTCCTCTTCCTCATTGTCCACTGAGTGCCTATTGATCACCCTAAACACCTGTTCTTCATCATCGTGCACAAAGTGACCATCGTGCCCCGGGAACCGCCTGGACATACCCACCAGGCTCTGTTTTTGTTCACAGGGAAAAGTGTATCCAAATTGGCTTGGAAAATCCGCAGGAGTCTTTTCGGTCCCCAGAGAGTATTGAAACCTCAAGTCTGGGGCCGAACGGTTCCTTAGGGGCCGAACAGCTGAGCATCCGACGTTCAACTTATCCCATTCGATTTCACAGGTGTTTTGTGGACAGCGCCCGATATGCCTCAAACTGGCATATATGTTGCATCATGGGCCACTGGGGCAAGCCCCAGTGTTCTGCGGTTGCACTGGCTAATTTGCTCAAAAAAAGCCCCCATGACTACGAACCACCTACAGAGTTTCCATTGAAATAAGCTGCATGTGGGACGTTGGCTCCCAAGAGGTCAAAAGATCAGAGGGCCCAGAAAATCAGCACAGGGGTCGTACAGGGGGCCCTGACACGAGACCTAGAGTGTCAGGCCACAGCTGGCTTCTATGTTTATGGGATCGCTGCCAGAGTTACGGGGCTGTACTGGTTAATTTGCCCAAAAAAGCCCCCCATGACCGCAAACCACCTATGGAGTTTCCATTGAATAAGTAGAAGGTGGGACAATGCCATCCAGGGGGGTCAAAAGGTCATAGGACCCCCATTTGGGTCCCCAAATTCTGTGGCCTTAGCTGCTTCCTGAGCCTTTTAGGCCTAGCCGATGCAACCACCCTCCTAGGCCTCATCCCATAGTGCTCTATGTGAGATAGAGGCCCATATGAAGAGGCCAGAAAAACGTCCCCTAAGCTAGCCCTCTCAGTAGGCAACCAAGGGCTTTGTGACACAACTCTGTGCCAAATCTGGGGTCCCTTGGGCCCTCAGTGGCCGAAGGGGGGCCACTGACACGTGTAACCTATCCCATTCGTTTTAATAGGTGGTTTTTGGACACGCCGCCAAACGGCCCCCGTGGTCCCAAATGGTTCCGAATTGAAATGGGCTGCCCGCAGGTCCTTTGCAAGTGCTTAATTGGATAACGGGGAGGAGCGGATCGGGTAATTTTCTCTGAATATTTCTTTCTGATTTTTTTCAAGTGCTTGCCCTGTGCCAAGGGTTACGGGATTGGAATAGGGGGTGCACAGGGCCGTGACGAGACAGCAGTCGAGTCCCCATGGTTTTGCGCCAGAATAAAGGTCCCTTTGACCGCTCAAACAAGAAGGTCCCATGTGCAGCTTACTTGACGGGGCCCGCGTAGGCTGTCTGTGAACAGTGCTTTTTTAGGCCACAGAAGCCATTTCGTGAGCTCTGACGTGCAAGACACTGCTGAGTGGGGATTGCTGACCCCTCTGCTCCTCCGAATGAACCCCAAATCGTTCCTGCTGCGAATGGTAACCATTTACTGGGGTGTCCACGGACAGCCTACCTGGGCCTGGTCAGATAAGCCACAGGTGGGATCTTTTTCTGGATCCGTCCACTTGAGCCGTACAACCTTTAAAAGTGGCAAAAAAAACCATGGAGGTGGACGTGCAAACCCCCCGGAGGCACCTCCAGACGTCAAAACATTAAAATTCCACTGTCCAGGAACAGCCTATTTCATAGAATGGGATAGATTGTACGTGGGATGTCCAGATCTTGGCTTCTGGACACAGCAGCGAGCCCAAATCTGCGTTTCTGTGCTAATCTGGACACGCCCTGTCCAGGGGGTGAGTTGTCCAGACTAGCACAGAAACGCAGGTTTGGGCTGGCTGCTGTGTCCAGAAGCTGAGATCTGGACATCCCACGTACAATCTTTCCCATTGTATGGAATAGGCTGTGTCACGGGGCCCTGTGACCTTTTGACCTCTCGGAAGCCAACGTCCCACGTGCAACTTAAATCCCATAGGTGGTTCGCGGTCATTGGGGACTTTTTTTGAGCAAATTAGCCAGTGCGACCACGGAACGTGGGGGCCTGCATCAGGGGCCCGTGACGCAACATATAAGTCAGTTCAGGGCCGATCGGGCAATGCCACCGAACCCATGTACATACAAGCCATCTGTGGCCCGACACTCTGGGTCTCGTGTCAGGGGCCCCTGTACAACCCTGTGCTGATTTTCGGGGCCCTCTGACCTTTTGACCTCTCGGGAGCCAACGTCCCACGTACAACTTATTTCAATAGAAACTCCATAGGTGGTTCGCGGTCATGGGGGCCTTTTTTGAGGAAATTAGCTGGTGCGTCCGCGGAACTCGGGGGCTTGCGTCGAGGGCCCATGACGCAACATATATGTCAGTTTGGGGCCGATAGGGCACTGTCCACGAAACACCTGCCAAATGAATGGAATAAGTTCATAAGTTCCTAGGTGCCCCCGAACACCATACTGAGAGCACAAGCGCCTCACTCGGATGCAACTCTTAATTGGTTCCGCAGCCCAAGTTTCTCACGCAGGCCTCTTGCGCACTTAGACTCCAAGACTGTCTTGAAGCACTTTGTGTGTTTGAGGTTGATTTTTTTTGGCACACTATAAACCATACATGGAGCCGCCTGTGGCCCTGAAATTTGAGGTGTCACGTCAGGGCCTTCTGACCTTTTGACCTCTCATGAGCTGTAGTCTGAAGTCTCTCCATCATATCAAACCCTGAGAACTGTAGTGAAAATTCTACAAGGTGAGACCACGAGAACTATCAGGCACTAAAACAACAAACTTTCGGGTCTGAGAAAGAAGATAAAGAAACCAGCTATTCAACTGTTCTATTCAAATCACTGTTGACAATCCAAACGTAGGCTGAAGACACAGAGCTACACCTCACCAGGGGGTAATGTGAGAAAGTTTCCCCTTCTCATTTCACCTCAAGCCCCCTTCTTAACCTTTAAGCTACCTTTCTCCATCAGAGCACATTCCACATAAAATGCTCAAGGTTTTAATATGATGCATGTTATAGCACTGTATTCATGTTTGGTATCATTTTAAATGTCTCTGTGTGATTGGTAAAGTGGTCTTAATTTCACTATAATATTTCATTTGTATATGTTGATTTGGTTTTTGACTTTGATAAAATCACTGCCAGATGCTCCCCCCTCTAGTAATGAGTAGCATCTCCAATTCACCAGGCAGGGGTCTCTGTGAGGCCTCTATTGTCTTAAATTGATGGCTGTTTGTTCTGAGTTGAGTATATGTCAGTTGGCAACCAGTCTATTTGAATATTAGTTAATCCTGCACCCTCTCACTAACTTCAGAGTGTCGACATTCTGTCTGTGAGAAGACACGCAAAACCCAGGGCGTGAAACTCTGTGCGGCGTTTGGTCCCTAATGAACGTATAAATTGAAGAGTATGGGAACAGATAGATCAAAACTCTAAATTAAGTCATAAATGATTATTGTGATCGGTTCCTAAAATTAGAAATACAGTCTAAATATTACGATCACTTAAAATTGGAGTCAGATTCAATTAGGAACTAAAAAACTAATATAAATAAATTCCAATAAATAACAGAATTCTTTTCAGAACCACTGGAAAAGGCTTACATGCATTTAACCTTCGACCATGCTGTTAGTTTCGTCATTGGGCTAATAGATGGACTTTTACAGAGCCAACGTCCCACGTGCAGCTTATTTCAATGCAAACTCTGTAGGTGGTTCGCGTTCATGGGGGCCTTTTTTGAGCAAATTAGCCAGTGCGACCGCGGAACTCTGGAGGCGGCCCCGGGGGCCCGTGACGCAACATATATGTCAGTTTGGGGCCGATCGGGCGCTGTCCACGAAACACCTGTCAAATGAATGGAATAAGTTACACGTGTCATGGGCCCCGGATCGGCCCCTGGGGGTCCGAGGGCTTCCAAACTTGCCCTGCTGGCAGCCTAGGGGCCCCCGAACACCATACTGAGAGCACAAGCGCCTCACTCCAACGCAAGTCTTGATTGTCACTGCAGACCAAATCTCTCATGCAGGCCTCTTTTACCTATAGACACCAAGACTGTCTCTCGAATGACTTTGTGTGTTTGAGGTGAACTTTGCACTTTTGAAAGTTTGGGGTTCATTTGGCAGATCAGGGGGGTCAGGAATCCCCTTCCAGCAGTGTGATCTACGTCAGAGCTCACCACACTGCTTCTGCGGCCTAAAAAAGCACTGTCCACGGACAGCCTACACCAGCCCGTCAAATAAGCTGCTTGTGGGACCTTCTTGTTTGAGCGATCAAAGGGACCTTTTTTTTGGCGTAAAACCGCAGGGGCTTCGACTGCTGTCTCGTCATGGCCCCATGCAAACCCTATTCCAATCCCGTACCCCTCGGCACAGGGCAAGCACTTCTGAAAGAAATATCTGAAAGAAATATTCAGAGAAAATTACCCGATCCGCCCATCCCCCGCTCAGCCAATTAAGCACTTGCAAAGGACCTGCGGGTCCCAAACTTTGCGGATCGGTTGAGGCGCCCCTGTCGGTCAGTCCATTTCAATTCAGAGCCATTTGGGGCCACGTGGGCCATTCTGCAGGGCGTCCACGAACCACCTTTTAAAACGAATGGGATAGGTTACACGTGTCAGCGGCCCCTCTTCGGCCACCGAGGGCCAGAGGGACCCCAGATTTGGCACAGAGTTGCGTCACAAAGCCCTCGGTGGCCTACCCAGAGGGCTAGCTCGAGGGACACTCCCAAATTTTTTCTGAGCTCTTCTTACGTCCCTCTGTCTCACATAGAGCTCTGCAGGATGAGGCCTAAGAGGGTGGTTTTGTTGGCCAGACCTAAAAGGCTCAGAAAGCAGCTAGCCAATGTCGGGGCCAATCGGGGGCTGTCCACGAAACACCTGTGAAAACGAATGGGATAAGTTGAACGTGGAATGCTCAGCTGTTCGACCCCAGACTTGAGCTTTTGCTACTCTCTGGCAACCGAAAAAACTTTTCCAAGCCATTTTGGAAACACTTTTCCATGTGACCAAAAACGGAGCCTGGCGGGCATGTCCAGGCAGTCCCCGGAGTACGATGGTCACTTTGTGCACGAGGATGATGAACAGGTGTTTAGGGTGATAAAAGGCACTCTGCGGACAATGAGGAAGACGAGAGTGAAAAACAGGCAGTCAGGGGGCTGAACAGGCACTTTGTGGACAATAGGGGGCTGAACGGGCACTTTGTGGACAATAGGCAATCAGGGGGACCAATAGGCACCCTGCGGACAATGAGGAAGACGACGACAAAGATTAGGCATTCATGGGGATGAACGGGCATTTTGTGGACAATAGGCAGTCAGGGGGACCAATAGGCACCCTGCGGACAATGAGGAAGACGACGACGAAGATTAGGCAGTCAGGGGGATGAATGGGCACTTTGTGGACAATAGGCAGTCAGGGGAACCAATAGGTACCCTGCGGACAATGAGGAAGAGGAGGGTGAACAAGAGGCAGTCAGGGGGACCAATAGGCACCCTGCGGACAATGAGGAAGACGACGACGAAGATTAGGCAGTCAGGGGGATAAACGGGCAATTTGTGGACAATAGGCTGTCAGGGGGACCAATAGGCACTCAGTGGACAATGAGGAAGAGGAGGGTGATAAATAGGCAGTCGGGGGTCAATAGGCGCCCTGCGGGCAATTAGGAAGATGAGGGGGGGGGGGGTCAATAGGCATTCAGGGGGACAAATAGGCACTTTGGGGACAAAATGGCAGTCAGGGGGACCAATAGGCACTCTGGGGCACTAAGGAGCACCCAGAGGTGGTCTGCGAAGTGCTTGGGCACCCCCGAAGGCATCCGTTTGCAGCCTATGGCCGATTACAGCTCCTTACCAGCGTTTTGACAAAAGTGCCAAGTAGTCATTAGAATAAGTGGTTTGTGTCGTCCAAAAGTTGAGTACGATCCCTCGCACCAACTATGCGTCATCTGGCAACTTATTTGAATGGGAAAATTTCCACGAACAGCCTAGTTTCCCTTATCTGCCCTATGACCATCTCGGGACCATTGCTGTCTGTAGAGGATGAGGAGCATTTAATCTAAAATATTCTAGTTTGTATTCTGAAGATGAACTGTCTCTGGGATGACACAGGTAAGTAATTAATAACAGAACTTATGTGAACATTTTTTAAAGACCAATGTAATAGTGAAATTTATCTACTAGGTGAATAGTTCTACATTCACAAACATGAGCCATCGTTGTAGGACCCATGTGAACATGTAATTTTAATGATACTAATAATAATGGAATAACAAACCGCTATTACTGTTGTATTGTGATTTAAGTTATAAGCTATAATAACAGTCAAATAGGTCTGAACATGTCAAGGTGTAACTGTTGTGTTTGTGAGAGAGAATGGAATCATATATTCTACACATTTTCTTGATGATTTACTGAAATATTTGTCTACATGTTCCAGTCACAGGTGCTAAGTTTTCCTGCAGTAATGCTAAACACAATAGTTGTACTTTATGCAAAAAGACAAAAACAATTAAATATTTAGCATGCAGACCTGCAAAGGTAAGGTGCAATGTCAGATTTATAGATTATAGCAGGAGTATTCACTATTGTGAAAGTGAAGTTATTCATTCACAATGAATTTGAGTGGCAAACCTCATTATTGATTTTGTAGGATACTCACCTGGTTTTTGAGAATAAAAGATTTATTTAACTGCTAGACTGATATAGATGTTTTTAGTGTTTTACATTTAATTCTTTGTGCCAATTTTTACCTCAAGTGTTTCTCTCAACATATAAAACTGTCACAATGATATACACAGGAGACCCAAATGCAAGTGAATGCAAGATGATTTATTAAAGAGTCACAACTGGTATAATCTCACCAGATATAGTGTTGAGCAAGGGTGCTCACACCGGGATTACGACATGCTCAACAGCGATAAAAGTTCATTCGAGAAATAGCGCCACACAGAAGTCTCTTACTGATATCTCACCAAATAATGAGGGAAGGGGAAGGTTAGCGCTAGGTAGCAACTCTCAAGGAAATCGACACGCTTACCAGCGGTAAAGTTCATCAGAGTAGTGGATTAGGATGAAGTCTCTCACAGATAATGTTGTCATCAGAGCAGGCGGTTGTAACAACATCAATGAAACGGAGACGTGCATAAGGTCCAAATAAAACAGGCTTATGTCAGAGACCCTCCACCAAAACGAGCGAGATCGTCTAACAGAGAGCAGACACAGGAGTGAACAAACAACGGAGTGATAACGCTATCTACAAAACACTGAACATATATAGCGCGTGGAAGGCGCAAAAGCTGTGACTGATAGCAAACACCTGGGTGCTGTGAGTGGTAACAAGACACGTGACCACCCAGCTGATGAATGTAACAAACAGAAAGATAACCCAAACAAGACACACCCACTTCCCACACACACCGGAACCAGAGTATGCGGATTAATGGCCGTATGAAAAACATCAATCAACATTAATTTTGGATACATGGAATACGGGATGAACCCTCCCTACTCTGGAGGTAATTTAAGGCGGATTGCCACAGGACTAATGATTTTTGTGTCAATGAATGGGCTGATAAATTTGGGAGCAAGTTTATTACAAACGGTGTGAAGAGGAATGTTTTTAGAAGAAGGCCACACTTTTTGACCGACAACGTAAACGGGAGGCTTAGACCGGTGGCGATCGGCTTTAGCCTTGGTGCGCTTGCCCACCTGGAGGAGGGTCTGTCTGGCCCTGTTCCAGGTGCGACGGCACCTCTGAACAAAGGCGTGAGCGGAGGAGACCGCAGCTTCAGATTCCAGACTGGGAAAAATTGGTGGCTGGTACACAAATGTGGTACACAAAAACTACACAAACGGAGTGAGTCCCGTGGCTGATACTGGTAATGAGTTATATGCGTACTCAACCCATGTGAGCTGCTGGCTCCAGGAAGCGGGATTCTGAGACACCAAACATCGCAATGTGCGTTCAAGATTCTGGTTGGCTCTTTCGCTCTGACCGTTTCTCTGGGGATGAAACCCAGATGAAAGACTAACAGTGGCCCCCAATAACCTACAAAATTCTCTCCAAAATTTGGACACAAACTGAGGACCCCGGTCAGAAACCACGTCCGTCGGGAGGCCATGAATGCGAAAGATGTAATTAACGACCGCAACCGCTGTCTCTCTTGCTGAAGGTAATTTGGGCAGAGGGATGAAATGAGCTGCCTTCGAGAACCGATCCACCATGGTTAAAACCACCGTGTTGCCGTTCGAGGATGGAAGGCCCGTAACGAAATCTAGCAAGATGTGGGACCAGGGTCTCGAAGGCACTGACAGCGGCTTAAGAAGTCCATCGAGGGGGTGATTGGAAGTCTTAGAAACTGCACAAACAGAACAAGCCAAGAAAAAAATCACGCACATCACGAGCCATAACTGGCCACCAGAATTGTTGTTTAACAGAGAACAGTGTGTGACTCAACCCTGGATGACAAGCTACCTTGGAGGAATGTCCCCACCGGATAACGTCAGACTGAAGTTTCTCTGGCACGATTAACCAACCCGGTGGGCATCCAATCGGGAGCGTTACCCCTTCCGAGGCTGCGCAAACCTTCGACTCGATCTCCCATGTCATGCTGGAAACAAAAATCTTCTGTGGGACAATGGGGTCGGGTGATGATGCGCGCTCCAAAAAATCAAAAAGACGGGATAATGCGTCAGGTTTGATGTTCTTAGAACCTGGTCGATAAGAGATGGTAAAATTAAACCGACCGAAAAATAATGCCCACCGAGCCTGCCTAGAGTTTAATCTTTTAGCGGTTCTGATGTTTTCCAAATTCCCCCACTCCTCCAAAGCGAGCTTGACTGCCAACAACTCACGATTACCATTATCATAATTTCTCTCTGCTGGTGATAATCGATGGGAGTAAAACGCGCACGGATGGACCTTGCCATCCGAGGAGGAGTGCTGGGACAGGATGGCTCCGATCCCCACCTCTGACGCGTCAACCTCCACCACAAACTGCCGGGAGGGATCAGGGTCTATAAGGATGGAAGCTGAAACAAAGCAGCTTTTTAGTTTAGAGAACGCGGCCTCTGCCGCACTCGACCACTTGAATAGCATCTTGGAAGAGGTCAAGGCAGTCAGAGGTGAGCCAAGCTGGCCGAAATTGCAAACAAATTGCCGGTAAAAATTGGCAAAACCCAGAAACCTCTGCAGGGGCTTACGGGAATCTGGAGTTGGCCAATTTACCACAGCCTGAATCTTCTCTGGATTCATGCAAAACCAACCAAGGATGGCCAAGGATCACAGGAGTAGTGAGCGTTTCCGTAAAAAAAAACTTGATAGTTTCAGAGTGATTACCAGAAGTGATGAGTTTGATAGCACCCGTAGAATATGTAATAGTAGGAAGAGAAATACCGCTAAGTGAATGAACAGCAATAGGTGAAGAAAGAGGAATTATCCTCTCCGGAATCAATGAGCACAATACAGTCATGAACATCAGATTCAGTGCAAAGTCTTATGGGTAATGTAGTGTGGTCTGAAGAGGATTCGTTTAAAATGGCCTCACCAACCCTCAAAGTCTTACCCGTGACCGGACTCTTGTGTTTGACTGGACAAAGAGCCAAAAAATGCCCAGCGCCTCCACAGTACATGCACAGCCCTGCTGCTCGACATCGACTTCTCTCCTCTCCAGAAAGACGAGCTCTGCCCATCTGCATGGGATCGGTCTCGTGATCGAGTGAGGTGAAATCAGGAGCTGGATTTACCTGTTCGGTAAATCCATTGTGTAAATCTCATCCTTTATATAATCCGCTAGTCCATGAAAAAATACATCCCACTGTGCCTTCAAAACTTGGCTCGAAAACTTGGGTGATCAACACCTGGATGGCCTGACTGGTGATCATTATTTGTTTGTCCTGTTGGTCCATACGAGCGGAACTGTGTGACAACACGCTCTGGATCTCTGAGACACTTGCTGGGTCCATCTTGATCAGTTAAACACACACATACACACACCACGCGGTGAAGATAACCCAAACAAGACACCCCTCCCACACACACACACACATGCAAGAAGAACAGAAAGATCCACAACCGTGACATAAAACCTTAAACAGATGTATTGTATTTTACTTGTGATTCTTAGCTGTGGGTGATGTTTTAAGATTTTTTACTGCAGCCACTTAAAAAATTGGTATTTTGTAAACTTTGCAAACAGAATTGTATTTTGGAGACTGTGTTGGTTGAAGCGTATAGTTATTATCCGTCTTTCTGAAGATGACAACACTTTACAATAAAGTTGTATTAGTAAATGTTAATGTATTTACTAACATGAACAAAGAACAATACATTTAAAACATCTTTCATATAAAGAAAATACAGTTCAAGTCAGCTCAGTGCATTAATGTTAACAAGCATACATTTTGATTTTAATAGCATTGGGACATATTTAAATTAATTAAATGATTAATAAATGCTATACAAGTATTCATTCTTTGTTCATGTTAGTAAGTATTAACTTACCTAAACTCATGAAACCTATTTAAAAAGTGACCATTTAAATGTGTCTTTTTGTGTATTTGAGTGTACTGCATGTATAATAACCTGCATGGTTTCAATGAACAATTGTATGCTGTAAATGTTGCTGTATATTTAGAATAAATGAAATAATGTGGTGTGTATTAAATAAATTGATACACAGGCTAAGTTGTGTATTTGTATCGTGTATTTTTATTAGTAAAAATTTGTTTGCTATATTTATTGACTTTGTGTTATTGTCACTCACGGCTCGATCATACTCTTCCAATCACCATTCTCCCTCTCCAATCACATGCACCTGTTCCTTCTCATCAAGGACACTACATAAGCTCACTTCATCCCTTCATTCCTTGGCCGGAATTGAAGTCAGATGGTTGTCCTCTTCCACGCTTCGTCCTCTTCTCCTCTTCTTCCATGGATGTTCCTTATGAGTCTTTGAGTTCTTCACACTGATAAAGGGAAGTGATGTTACCTATCTGCTATTCACCAGAAGATCTGTATTCACTCACATTAACTGTGTGCCTTATCCTCATCAACGAATGATTGTTTACAATGCTTCATGATCCTTCTCACTGTGAATAAGGAGTGCTTACACTTGTGTTGTGTTTACCCGAAGATCTACGATCTACTTGATGAACTGTGTGTTTCTATATACTCACCTGCTGTGTCTACAGCAAGCTAACTGCTAGCGAGCTGGTTAACATCCATTGTTGACACCCTCATTACCATGAGCGAAGATCACAAGTGCACACATATCAGCCTGCAATACTCACTGTGTGATTATTGACTTTACGTTGAATAAATATTGTGAAAAGATAACCATCTCTGTCTTCCTTGTCTACCAGCGTGACAGAATACCGACCCCGGCAAAAACATGGAAGCTAGCGCTGCGCTAACCGGAAGTGCACCAGATCCATTCGCTAGTATGGTCCACACCATGCGCCAGATGTTGCCTTCCACACCCTTGAGCTCTACCTCCAACCCAGTAGTCACCACCAGTACTTCACTAGCTCGACCCATGAACTAATATAGCGAACCAAGTACCTGCAATGGGTTTCTCCTCCAATGCTCCTTGTATATAGAAGCCAATGCTGTACAACATAACAACATTTCAAAAATTGCCTTTATTATATCCCTGCTTTCAGGTCAAGCTCTACAGTGAGCAGATGCTATGTGGAGTAACAGCAGCCCTGTGATGACCACTACACACACCTTCATCAGCCATTTCAGAGAGATGTTTGAATTAATTACCCCCTTCTCTGTGCTTAAGCCAGTAACCAGCCTAACACCCAGCCATTGTGAATGTATGCCAGAGCCCTCCGCAGACAAAGAGCACCCTGCGGTGTATAAGCCATCGCCAGCAAGAGCGACAGAGCGTAATACCACCGAGCAGGAGGAGCTTAACGATATGTCTGGCCAGGAGCATGAGCTGGTAACTTCGCTTATCTTGGGAGTATTGGTAGATATTGATGGACCAAGTAAGGGTTAACCCCCACCTCCCCGCGGCTGAGAGTGAGCTGGACCTAGACCCTGACCTATTGCAAATAGACTTCTGGAGCAAAACTAAACCCTTTCCACTGTTCCCAGACAGCAAAGAGATTACTCCGCATCCACTGTGTGTAGACGCTCTCCAAGTCCCCCTGATTCCCGAGGATGTTAACTCCAGAATATTGAACAATACCCCACCCTACCCACCCTCTCTGCCTGTCTGTGAAAAAACCTCCAGCCAGTCAACCAGCACTAGTTCCTCTGCTGGTAGTTAGCCCCTTTGCTCACGCTCCTGCCATACATTCAGCCTTTCTTCACCCGCCTCCTAACTCGCCCTGTCTTTTGCTCGACCTGACCGTTCCCACTAAATTTAAATCTAGTTTCCAAAATCTCACGTTTAAACTGGGTACTACCAAAAGAGATAGAGATAACAGATAAAACTTTATGTTGTGCAAGAATTGTAGGCTAAATGAATTGTAGGTTTTGTTTGCCCCTTTGTGATGAGACATGAGTGTGTTCCAGTCTTGTGACTGCTAAAGGGTAAAACTTTGAGGTATTATCACTTCACGCAAAGGGTAATTTTTTCTATTTTTGTCTATGACGCATGAAAAAAATTCCCAAACATCAGACTTGCCTGATGTGGGTTTCCTAACAATAAACTGACCATTTTCTAATGCAAGCGAAAGGACAGTACATCTTCACTTTGCTATCCCATGTTGGTAAAGCCCGCACTGAGGACCGTTATGCAGATGATGCACGCACAGACTGTGCGGGAAAAAAAATGCACGTGCAGAAAGCACTGGTCCATGCTTTTTTTTATCATGTGTACCAGTCAGGAGCACAGGCTGTACCAGTGATCAATAAGAATGAGAAAATCACAGATATGCTGTTCTGAAATTATGTTGGGACTCGGGAGCGCTTTATTGTTAGACCGCCCAATCCCCAATCAAATGAGGATCCAAGATGGCGCCGAGCATGGCCGCCGTGTTGCGAGCTCCCAGCAAACTTCGTTGTGTTTTGTATGTTTTACTTGTATTTTTGTTGTTTTTCGTGCTGGATGTACACACTCTTATTGCCTACGACAGACACACACTTCGAGAAATTGGCTCCCTCGTCGCACACCGAAAACCGGACTTTGAGTTCTTCAACAACGCTCTGTTTACAAACACAACAACAGAGCCCTTTGTCTGGGCCACACAACCGAGGCGACGACGCAAACGCAGCCGGAAAAGAGGAAAGAGAGCCGGCGTTCTGGTCAGACTAAGACGCCGTGGATTTCGACCTCCGCTCCCCACCATTCTGCTGGCTAACGTTCAGTCACTGGACAACAAACTTTGCGAGCTACGGGCGCGCATTTCCTTCCAACGGGAAACAAGAAACTGCTGCATTATCTGTCTTACAGAAACCTGGCTATCTGCGGAGGTACCAGACACAGCTGCTGAACTTTCGGGGTTCTCCTTGCACCGCGCGGATAGAACGAAAGAACTCACAGGGAAAAGCAAAGGAGGAGGTGTTTGTTTCTTTATTAACAACTTATGGTGTGATGAGAGAAACATACACCCAGTTAGATCATTTTGTTCTCCTGATCTGGAATACCTTATGCTTCGGTGTCGACCATACTGGCTACCAACGGAATTCACATCGGTCATTATTACAGCTGTTTACATCCACCCTCAAGCCAACACAGAGCAGGCGCTCAGAGAACTGTATGGGAGCATAAACGAGCAGGAAACCGCACACCCGGAGGCAGCGTTTATTGTTACAGGGGACTTTAACAACGCCAATCTCAGAAAAATCGCTCCAAAATACTTTCAACATATCACCACAAACACGCGTGACGATCGTATTTTGGACCATTGCTACTCTCCGTTCCGGGATGCTTACAAATCCCTCCCCCGCCCACCATTTGGCAAATCAGATCACTCTTCTGTTCTGCTCTTGCCTGCTTACAGGCAGAAACTGAAACGGGAACCACCCACCCTCAGGACGTTTCAGAGCTGGTCAGACCAATCGGATTCTATACTTCAAGACTGTTTTGATGACGTTGACTGGGAGATGTTCCGGGCAGCTTCTGATGACGACATCGAAGTGTACTCAGACACAGTTACGAGCTTCATCAGAAAGTGCATAGAAGACGTGGTCCCAACAAAAACTGTCCGTATCTACCCCAACCAAAAACCATGGATCAACGGCGAAGTTCGAACAGCCCTATCAGTGCGAACTTCCGCCTATAAATCCAGAAATGCTGAGGAACAAAAACAAGCAAACTACAACCTCAGGAAAACGATCAAAGCAGCAAAACGTCAATACAAAGACAAGATAGAGGGTCAATTTAACACCAATAACGCAAGGAGCATGTGGCAGGGACTTAATTACATCACGGACTTTAAAAGTAATAAATCCACCACTGTGAACATTGCTGCGTCTCTCCCGGACGAGCTCAACTCGTTCTATGCCCGCTTTGAAACCCAGGACAGCGCGCGCACACAGCGCGCTCCCGCGGCCGATACAGAAACCGCCAGCACACTCACTGTTTCTGTAGCGGATGTAACGAGATCTTTTCCGTCGCGTGAACATCCGAAAAGCTACGGGCCCAGATGGCATCCCTGGACGTGTACTTAAAGCATGCGCACACCAGCTAGCGGGGGTTTTCATGGACATCTTTAACCTCTCGCTCTCTCGGTCTGTGGTTCCTACATGCTTTAAGACAGCTACTATTGTGCCAATACCGAAATCAGCTAAAACCACATGCTTGAATGACTGCCGTCCGGTTGCACTGACACCCATCTTCAGCAAGTGCTTTGAGAAGCTGATTAAAAATCACATCTGCTCTGTACTGCCCGCTAACACTGACCCTCTACAATTTGCATACAGAAACAGCCGCTCCACTGATGATGCAATTGCTTTCACCTTGCACACTGCTCTGTCTCACCTGGAAAACAAAAACACATATGTGAGAATGCTGTTTGTGGACTTCAGCTCAGCATTCAACACCATAGTGCCTGCCAAGCTGGTGATAAAGCTCCAGGCTCTGGGCCTACACAGCTCTCTGTGCAACTGGATCCTGGACTTCCTGTCAAGCAGACGCCAGGTGGTCAGAATGAACAACATCACCTCATCCACACTGATCCTCAACACTGGTGCTCCACAGGGCTGTGTTCTCAGCCCACTCCTGTACTCCCTGTACACACATGACTGTACATCCAAACACAGCTCCAACGTCATCGTTAAATTTGCTGATGACACAACGGTGGTGGGCCTAATCACAGATAATGATGAAACGGCCTACAGAGAGGAGGTGCACACTCTGACGCAGTGGTGTCAGGAAAACCACCTCTCACTCAACATCAGCAAAACCAAGGAGCTGGTGGTGGATTTCAGGAGAGAGAAGAATGAACACACTCCCATAACCATCAACGGGACACCAGTGGAGAGAGTCAGCACTTTCAAGTTTCTTGGAGTACACATCGCTGAGGATCTGACATGGACTGCTCACACAGACGCAGTGTTAAGGAAGGCACAACAACGCCTCTTCTTCCTCAGGCGCCTCAGGAGGTTTGGAATGAGCCCCCACATCCTCCGCTCGTTCTACACCTGCACTGTGGAGAGCATCCTCACTGGCTGCATCACCACCTGGTACGGGAACAGCACCAGCAGCAATCGCAAAGGTCTACATAGGATTGTGCGAACTGCTGGACGTGTAGTAGGAGGTAAGCTTCCCTCCCTCCAGGACATCTACACCAGGAGGTGCATGAGAAAAGCCAAGAGAATCATCAGCGACTCCAGCCACCCAAGCCATAGACTTTTCTCTCTGCTACCCTCAGGCAGACGGTTCCGCAGCATTCGGTCACGCACCAGCCGACTGAAGGAAAGTTTCTTCCCTCAGACTATCAGGCTGATGAACACTTAACACACCCCACACAAACTCTCCCATACCCCACACCATAAAGATGTAGCATGCACTGCACTTTAACCAATCCATACTTAAACAATACTGCCTACAACTATGTGTACACCTATCCATCGTACGCATCACTGTCACATTGCCAAATTTACACTGTTTTGTTTCTTTTTTGTGAGTATGTTGTTGTATTTTGCACTGTCTGTATTTTACACTGTCGCTGTATTTGCACTGTCTGTATTTTGCACTGTTGTTGTATTTGCACTGTCTGTTTTTTGCACTGTTGTTGTATTTGCTTGTTGTATATCTGTATTTTTCACTGTCTGGAGCCAGCACCTAAGCTTTTCACTCATCATAGCACACATGCTGCTGATGATGTGACAATAAAAGTGATTTGATTTGATTTGAGCAGAGTTACTAACCACTATCGCATTTTATTCTGAAACTTATTCTACGGCGCAAGAAATCTATACCAGCAGGAATGCAGACCTCTAGTCTGATAGTCAAAGATATAAATCTTGAGGCTTGTAATTTTCATTAAAAACTTATGTAATCATTAAACATAATGTGCATACTTTCTTTAAAAGTTTGACATTCTGGATTTATTATAAAATATTAAAAACATTTCGCTAATAAAATCAAGAGATAAATTTCACTTATTTTTTTAAGCAAACTGGTGCAAGTATTAGGCTTAATTTGAGTAACGAATTAAGCTAATAAAATCGGGAAAAGAAGGCTTCATGTTTATCTTGAGAGAATTGACTCAATTATGTAGATTTGATTGAGATGTTTGCATTTGAATCTCAACAAGGCTAGTGATCAAAAGACATTTTGAAGGAGCAGACAAACAGTGAGCATGTTAAGAGTTAAGCATTATAATTTTTTTATTTTATTATCTTAAATAACCTAGGCGACGCTGTGGCGCAGTAGGTAGTGCATGTTCTCCCGGCGTTCGCGTGGGTTTCCTCCGGGTGCTCCGGTTTCCCTCACAGACCAATGACATGCGGTACAGGTGAATTGGGTAAGCTAAATTGTCTGTAGTGTATGAGTGTGAATTAGTGTGTGGATGTTTCCCAGAGATGGGTTGCGGCTGGTAGGGCATCCGCTGTGTAAAATCGTGCTGGATAAGTTAGCAGTTCATTCCTCTATGGCGACCCAAGATTAATAAAGGGACTAAGCCGACAAGAAAATGAATGAATCTTAAATAACCTCTTTCAGGAAAGACATATACTATTCTTTTAGCCTGTTGGCCCAATAGCTAGCTCATGTAACTCAATATCTTGTTCAGGAGCTTAGATTTATGCTGCCATATGATGAATATAGGGCTACACTGGTATTTTTAACAACCCAACTCTATTTGATTTGTTTGTATGTTCACTCTGAATTATATATTAAAATGTATCAAATAATTTGCATTGTAACATTGAACAGCAGTGATCAGCCTACAGGGTGGACAAACAACAGTGATCTTGTTAAAAGCTAGCTTATTAGCTTATCTAGCTATATCTTTTAGCTATTCAATAGCTTTTATATATTTTATTATGTGTGAAGTCCAAATACTGTATGAACTTGTGTCATGTATATAATTTGCCATATATCACATTTCTATATGGGGCATTGTGTTTCTTTGTTTAAACAAAGTCAGTTTCATGTTTTGTAACAGTAATAAAATGTATAATAAATAATATTCTACAAACTTTACAAATAACTATTCTTCATGATTGTAAAATCTCTTTAACATACTGCCTTCTGAAAACTCAAACGCCTACATTAACTGTGCATTTATGAATGTATTATGTGCATTTTTATTAACAAAGAAAACTTTCACAATGTTTTCCCACAAAAGAGGAGCGATTTACTCAGGCAGCTTTTGATCAAGAGAATGGGTGCCATACAGCAAGTAGTTTTATAATGTTATATGTGTATTATTATTATTATTATTATTAGGCAATATTGCTATTTTCTACATTTTGTTGCATTTGTTGCATAGTGTGTTACCTCACATCAAACCAGACGAGACAATAGCTGTTGTCTTTTGTTGCTGGTCTATTTGTATATGAAAAAGAAGCGCTTATCCAGGAGCACAATGTACGTGTCTTAAACCAGTTAAAATATTTATAGTTTTCAGAAAACAGCATTTAATATTTTTGCATTTTTAACAAAAACTAAAATATAGCTCAATCACCACATTGCTGAATGCACAATTTCTTGCACAAACATGCTTTTTTCCATAATTTTTTTTTTCTTTTTTCACTAGTATACATTTGGAAAACACCCTGTCCATTATTAGTCAAAATACTTGATTTTATGCTATAGTGTCAGTCAGCACAGTCTACTCAAACATTTTGGAGAATTACTGTTCACAGAGATACAAATGGTTTATTTCCTCATGTCTTTGCATAAAAGCTATTGTAAGGAAACCTTAAACACATGAAATTCATAATTGCATAATAATAAATGTAATGTTTGTTTTACAGTGTGAGACTGCAGATGCACAGACAATTTCTGTCTGCCAGAGGGATGACCAACCACAAGGACTTCTGCATTGTCTTAGAGGATGAACAAATCATAGCTAGCTTGGAAAATCTGTTTAGAATTGCTGAACTAGATTTATACAAATATTCCCCAAATTAAAATCACCCAAAAACAAATTTATATTAAGTTTCTGACACAAATCCACTGCTACAACCTTTTGGTGAAATTTCACTGCATTGCTTGATTTGATTGTGTTGCTAATATTTTGTGGTACAGCTTTTATAAATGTAGTTTTATATGTTATGCAATACCATTTTATGTTATACAATTCTGTCAGATTTTTTCTAAAATGTGACTATTCCCATTTCCTACAAAAGAAAGTTTAAATTAACTTTTTTTTCCATGACATGGATAAAGCACTCTTTCAGAACTTAAAACTGCTGAAAACTCGAAATAGATTTGTTTAACAAATGGTATGTACCGGTTTGTTATCAGTGGACCATGTAATAAAATGTTTGGCAAAAAATAGGTAACACTTGATTTTGAATATCTGTTGATACTGCTGCTAAACATACATTTAACTGACTAGAAGAAACTATAAGAAAACAAGTACATATCAACTAACCCCAACCTAACAGTCTACTTATAATCCAATGAGAATTAGTTGGCATGTAGATGCAATGTAACTTAAATTCAAAAAACGGACCATCAAAATAAAGTGTGACATTTTGTATGTATTTCATTATAAATTATATATTTTACATTTTATGAATGAGTAATTTTGATGAATAAATATTGGTGGATTTGCTTAAATTAAAAAAAGCACATTCCACTAATAATATTGAAATAATCATCTATCACAAAACTTTTTACTAATTTTCACATGATTTATTCAAGTGTTTTTTTTCTAAAATAAAAATTTAAAAGATTAAATGGTGTTTTTTTAATTATAAAAAGCACTTTCCACTAATAATATTTAAATCATCTATCACTCAAAAATTTACTAATTTTTACAAAATTTATTCAAGTAGTTTTTGCTAAAAAAAAAAACAAGTCTTGAAAACTACTTGAAAATAGTGCATGCAATAGTGTTAACACTAAGTAAATAGCACATACGATTTTTTACAGTGTATGCTGGTGTTTAACTGCATTGATTTAATGCATTCCTTCTTGCGCTGAACTCAGTTGACCAATCACAACAAACTGGATCATTGGAGCAATCACCACAGATTAACGTCACGCAAAGGAGGAGTTTCGAAAAAATGAATTGCAGAATAAATCATATGGGAGTCATTGGGTTAATTAAGTAAAAATGAATGCATATTTCTAAAAAAAATAAGTGTTTTTGGCATTGTTTGCATATCAGCCTGTTGTTGGAAACCCCCAAAACCAAAATACGACATTTTATAATGCATAATAGGAGCTCTTTGATTAGCAGTAGTTTGGTCTCTTTTTTTTTTTTTTTTTTTTTTTTTTTTTGCGCAGGTATGAACATGTATACAAATATAGCCTCTATTTGTAGTGGTAAAATCTTAACTGACAAGGGGAGTAGAGATACCTACTCTCACCATACTAAAAAATATATCTTGTCAAAAATCAATGGTATATATTTTTTGTCAGTCTTTTCTTTTAAGACCATATGTTTATGTCTCATAAAATGTTCTTTGACCTCAGCTTTATCTCCAAAGAATTACCCAATTTCACTATCAGTTATGTCCTAAAATGATATACACAACATTATTATGTAATTTACAATAGTTTTTCTTTAAGATGTACAGAAGAACTTTGTACTGTTAGATTTCACTTACACATTCTTACAGAACATAGCTGATTATCAGAGTAAAGAAACAACTTTTAAAAACATTTTGTGTATAACCTGAAAGATAATGTACCAACATGGACATAGTATGTAAATTGAAAACTATTTTTTGTATACAAAATAAGGTTAAAATTGCATCAGTTTCATTGGAAATCCCTACTTAGGTTTTTTGGTTGATTACACCCAGAACGTGGGCA
The DNA here is from genome assembly GCA_903798205.1 of Danio tinwini. NCBI lineage: Eukaryota > Metazoa > Chordata > Actinopteri > Cypriniformes > Danionidae > Danio > Danio tinwini. The sequence goes on from CAIGQZ010032356.1 coordinate 84,650, forward strand.
ACTGTCATGGCATGGACAGATATAGGGTCTAAATTAAACTTAGACTGCCTTTTTTAATCCAAGCACTGCTCCTTCTCTGTGAATGTAGTTTGGGAGTTTGTAAAACTAGCCAAATCTTCCAGCGTCTCCTGGGCTGTTTGTTTGAGAGTGGGATGGCAGCTTGAAACTAGATGGCTGATACGACTGAGGGGGAAAGAGCGCCGAAAGTCAGTAGCCATGCCAGGCATGATGTCTCTTTCCAGAATTAAAGACTGAAGGAGCCTCAATGACTGCAGGCACACTTCTGGATCAGGGTCTGTGAGAGGAAGAGAATGCATTTCTTTTTATCTCAAGAGGTTAGAGAGAATTATAGACTGCTGTGGCCACAACATCAAACCTGAAACTGTGTTCTTACCAGACAAGGCTACATCATGCCATAAAACCTATTTTTGTCCACTTTCCTAATCTGCGACTTTGACTATGAGCTACTGATTATGTGCTTTATTTAATATTAAATTTTTAAATATAGAGCTGAAAATTTTGAACAATGCACAATGTAAACAAACAAGTGCAATGATCATAGTCACCAAGTAAGCTACTGTGTGCATTCAATAATTAATGCTTGTGTATTGTTCAAATGGACAACCTGGTTCTATGGAGTGTAACAATGAAAAATTTAAATTTTTGCATGAAAAATACACTTACTCCATTTTGAGAGCTGAGGTGCTTATATGGGTTTTCTCAGACATGTCTAAGTATGTGTGCAAAGGTCTCTCTCTCTCTCTCAAACACACACACACATGTTTGTTTTTGTGAATTGTGGGGACATTACACAGGTTTCCATTGTTTTTATACTGTACAAACTGTATTTTGTATTGGCCTAACCCCACCCTACCCCTAAACCCAACCCTCACAGTAAACTGTGGACACTTTTATTTTCTAAAAGAAATCATTCTGTGATTTATAAGCCTTTTGAGAAATGAGGACGTCAGCAATGTCCTTATAATTCAGCACATTCTTGTAATACCTGTGTCATACCTATGTCATTGTCCAGATTTGTGTCCTGAAATGTCACAAAAACACGTACACACACACAAACACACTATACTACATAACTCCATATAAAAGCCAGACACTAAGCTTTTTTTGCACTACAACTGATGATCAGCAGCAAAAATTATACATTTTACCTCTTCCCAACTGGGAACGTCACCAACAATAAAGAATAAATAATAATATGGTGTCATGGCTTTGCTATCAAAATATGTCATGAACATAAAAGATTAGTAAATTTGTAGAGTGTATTGTTGACTTTTTCAAAATTTTAAACATTTTCCCAAAATATGTCAAAATAAGATTTGTTATTATGCACCAATGCCAGCTAAAATTATCAGCTGAATATGGCATTTTTGATTTTCAACCTAAAGAGAACATTCTGGCAAAATTATGCATTAAAAAAAGTATTATATTCTAGATTAAAGACCACTGACCCATAACTACCCATGGTACCTATAACTGTCAGTGTGTTTGTATGGTTTTTATACAATTTCTATTTTAATTTGCAGGTCAAGTGCAATTCAAGTATAATTCAAAATGCTTAGTCAAAGTATAATTAGAGCAAATATTATTAATATTCTCACCCCTTTCAAATAAGGTAAAAACATCTTTTCATTCTAGAGTTCTAGTTGGGCTTGTGAACCTGTTTCTGGATATTTTTGTGTACCTCCCTAAACCACATAGCTTCTATCTAGATATCAGGGAAGAATTTAAACAATGTATCAATACATTCCATGGAACCTTTAAAATAGCACTCTTGCTTTTCTGTAGAACTGGTTTATAGCTAAACATCATATGTTTTGTAATTAAAGGATTTTGCACTAGAGCTGTCAAAGAAAAATTGAGGATTTCTAATATTCATTGAATTTAGTAAAAAAAAAGTGGGCTTTATAGGCAAAACCTGCAATCAAATTTTTGGTTTGACAAAAGGCACACAAGACATAACATGGTAACGGACATGTTTTTTTTTTTTTTGTTATTTGTGTTCAAGACAACTCAAAATTCAGAGTTGACTTGCTTTCTACTTTTAAAAAATCGCCTAGAATGTCACTAGTAGTCTGACCTGTGAACTTGGGGCAGATCGAAGAAGCTTGACCTCAGCAAAATATGCCATTTGGCATTATTTTCACTTTACAGATGACGACTAGTTATCTGACTAGTTGTCAGACTAGTTACCTTATGATCTTATTATTGCCTTTTTAAATGCTTAGACACATTCTTAGTGAATGGCTGCCGTTGTTGCACTGCTGTGGTCTTTTCTGCCAAACTCTAGTGACTGCACATCTGGACTGACTGTAGTCATTGTGGGAGTGCGTGAACTGAACCATGACCCATGTACCATGACGGTTTTGCATGAATACATATACTGTTACAACATTATTTGAAACAGAAAGAATAGCAAGTGCAAGCTGTCCTTTTAGTTTTGTCTTTTAAACAAAAATTTCTAAACCATAACACCCTTTTTGAAAAACTTTAAACACTATTCCTTGCTTTGACACATGAGCTATATTTCATGAACTGTTACTGCAAAACTCTACACACAAATCTCTACATTTTTTTTTGTGCTTACACCATGTGGTTATGGTGCTCTAGTACTGAATAATGTTAATTCAAGTCAGCACAGATTGAGCTCAGTTAGCACACAAAAAGGACAAGAAGAAGAAGGTGGAAGAGAAAGAGGAATAAGAAGTACTAGAAGAAGAAGAGGTCAAAGACATCAGAGTGGTGGCAGAAGAAGAGAAGAAGAAGAGGAGGAAGAGGAAGCAAAACAACAAAAGGTCGACGACACCAGAGTGGTGGCGGAAGAGTAGAAGAAGAAAAAGAGCAGAATAAGGGAAGAAAAAAAGGACAAGAACACCAGACTGGTGGTGGAAAAGGAGGAAAAGAAGAAAAAGAGGAAAAGAAGGAAGAGGCAGAAAATTAAGGAAAAGAAGAAAAAGAGGACGCAAGAGTGGTGGTGGAAAAAAAGAAGGAGGAAGAAGAGAAAAAAGAAGCAGAATAAGAGGTCAAAGACACCAAAGTGGTGGCAGAAGAGGAGAAGAAAAAGAAGAGGAAGAGGAGGAAGAAGAAGAAGAAGTCAAGGACACTAAAGTGGTGGTGGCAGAAGGGGAGGAAGAGAAGAAGAAGATGAAGAAGAAAAAGAAGGAGAGGTCAAAGACACCGAAGTGATGGCAGAAGAGGAAAACAAGAGGAAAAAAAGAGTGTTGATGGAAGAGGAGGAATAGAAGAAGAGAAAATAGAGAAAGAGGCAAAAAATGAATAATTTATATAAATAAAATAATGAATAAATGAATAAAAAATAAATAAAAAAGGTCAAGGACACCAGAGTGGTGGTGGAAGAGGAGGAAGAAAAGAAGAGGTCAAAGACACCAGAGTGGTGGCGGAAAAGACAAGAAGAAGAAAAAAAAGAGGAAGAACAAGAACAGGTCAAGGACACTAGAGTGGTGGTGGAAGAGGAGGAAGAGAAGAAAAAGAAGATGAAGAAGAGGTCAAAGACACCAGAGTGATGGTGGAAGAGGAGAACAAGAAGAAGAGGCGGAAGAGGAAGAAGAAGAGGTTAAGGATACCAGAGTGGTGGTGGAAGAGAAGAAGAGAAAAAAGAGAAAGAGTCAGAAGATGAAGAAAAAGAAAAAAACAAGAAAAAGAGGTCAATGACATCAGAGTGGTGGTGGAGCAGGAGGAGAAGAAAAAGAAGAGAAAGAGGAGAAAGAAGAAAAGGTCAAAAACACCAGAGTGGTGGTGGAAGAGGAGAAATAGAAGAAGATAAAGAAGAGGTTAACCCCCAGGGTTCGAAGACCACGTATACACATTTTGAGGTGTCTTTTCCTGATAACGCAGAAAAGAACTTACATTACACTTTCAGATTTGATCGTACAGATAGAATCAATACATTAATAAAATCTGTTAGGAGTCTATTTTTTGTGTGTGTGTGTGTACACTCACAATGACAACAAACATGTGTGCTTTTGCAAAATAAGAATAATAAACAGTGCAGGCATTCTTTCTATTGTCTCTCCTTGAACTGTTTTTAGAAATGCGTCAGTAAGTGCACTGAAAGACATGAGACATAAATCTATAGAATGCTTGGAGTGTCTACTTTTAAATGCAGCGAGTGCATGTTGAAAACAAATATTGTTTGATAAAGTAATCAGTATGAAACCAACACTGGTTTCTCAATCTGAGCTTATTATTGTTAATGCTACCACACCCACAAGGCTTTGTTATTACAAACGTCTGCATGAGACTGTCACGTTTGTGGGTCTTTCTGTTTTTCTTGCATGTGTGTGTGTGTGTGTGTGTGTGTGTGTGGGAAGTGGGTGTGTCTTGTTTGGGTTCTTCACCGCGTGGTGTGTGTGTATGTGTGTTTACATTCATCAGCTGGGTGGTCAGGTGTTTTGTCGCTACTCTTAACGCACAGGTGTTTGTTATCAGTCACAGCTGATGCGCGTTCCACGTGCTATATATGTTCAGTGTTTTGTAGTTAGCATTATCAGTTCGCTGTTGTTCACTCCTGTGTCTGATTCTGTTAGACTCTCTCGCCCGCCTTGGTGGAGGCTCTCCGACATAATCTATTTCTTTTGGACCTCACGCAAGTCTCCGTCTCTTTGATGTTGTTACTACTGCCTGCTCTGAATACAACATTATCTGTGAGAGACTTTATACGACGTTGGTTCACGGATGAACCTTCATCGCTGTTTGGCGTGTCGTATTCTGGTGTGAGCATCCTTGCCCTACACTATATCTGGTGAGATCTATACCAGTTGTGACTCTTTAAATAAATCATCTTGTTTTCACTTGCATTTGGGTCTCCTGTGTATATCATTGTGACAGCACTACAACATGTAGACCGTGGTCAGAAAAAACATGTCATTTAAATGAACGGAAACTCAGCAAATACTCAACAAAGAGGCATAAGAGATAAATCTATAGAAAGCTTGAAATGTCTACTTTTACATTAACCAAGTTAAGTCGAAAAACAAATGATCTCTTTTCATGTAATTTGTATAAAAGAAAAGACTGGTTGGATTCTGCTGTATCACCTTATTACAGCTAACGAGATTCCGCCTCTCAGTGAGTGCACTGTTCGTATGAAAATTAACTGAGGGGAGCCAGGTAATAATGTACACACCCCCCCGAGACATGGAGTAAAATGACAAGCTTTATCATGGAGTTACTTACTTTATCTGTGTGTTTGAATGATGGCACGCTGCGCAAGTAAAGAAACACTTCGGATAGTACTGGACAGTGACAAAGAATTTACGTTCTCCTCAAAGGGAAGAGTGCAACTCTGATGACGAACGTAAGAGTGTTCTTTTACAAACCTTACACCCTTTATTATCTTACACTCTTCATATTTACATTGTTGATTTTACCCCGAATGTGTCTTCTGTACACAATGTTTCATGTATAAATTCAAGTGCATGCCTTAAGTTATATGTAAAGTGTATTTATAAGTAACTTTTTCAGTAGATTTGCAATATGTAAGTTTATATAGTTTACAGAGTTTTTTACAGTGTACTGACTCTCACAAGTGCATCTCGAGTTATTTTGTGTGATAGTTAAACTTATTTTAAATAAACTGCAAACAAAAAATATATAAACTTATTTTTTTTCTCAGATTCTTTCTTGAAAGTCTTCCCTCTTAGTCGCATACCTGTCTGATGGCTCATTATGCATCTCATTATGCCGGTCTTTGTCTTCTCAGGTGTGAACCACTACATTATTAATAATAGTTCATGTCATTGTGCATAGACTATTTTTACTTGAAAGTGACTTTGAAATGTAATCAATATATTGTTTTCTGTGAGCAAGTAAACAAGCAAAAACACGTTTTTCGCTAACCATGCATGAACGTTTCTTTCTCAAAAACACAAACACATACATACATGCTGCTTAGGTATTATTGTAGCCCAGCTTGTGCTGTTTACAGTGTTATCACACTTTAGCCATTAATATGTTTTTAAGATACTGAAAACAACACAAATGTCAGTGCATGTGAAAACTTCTCCAGGGCCCCCAAACACCCTTAGACCACCAGGAAATAAGGACACTAGAGTGGTGGTGAAAAAGGAGGAAGAGAAAATATAATGAAGAAGAAGAGGTCAAAGACACCAGAGTGGTGGGGAAGAGGTGAAGGACTAGGAAGAAGAAGAAGAAGAAGAAGAAGAAGAAGAAGAAGAGGTCAAAAACACCAGAGTGGTGGTGGAAGAAGAGGACGAGAGGAGGAGGAAGAAGAAGAAGAGGTCAAAAACACCAGTGGTGGCGGCAGATGAGAAGAAGAGGAGGAAGAAGAAGAAGAAAAAGAAGAGGTCAAAGACACCAGAGT
>CAIGQZ010032356.1:106700-121961 GCA_903798205.1 Danio tinwini
CTTCCATGTGAAGCTGCTTTGACACAATCTACATTGTATAAGCGCTAAACAAATAAAGATGAATTGAATTAAACTGTGGAAATATCTGACGGACATTCTGTGGAATATAAATCCATGTAAAACTCTTTGAATTCAGAGTTTATTTCTGTATGATTTACTGTGATTGTCCCTGACTTCGTTCTGATCTGGAGAATCACACGAGATGCTTCAGCTTCACGGATTTGTTGGGCGAGCAATTTTCCTGTCTTATCACTTTGCTCATAAATCCTATGCTGGGCTTGCAGAATCAATTTTTCAACCTCATCTGTTGATAATATATCATATTCTGCTTGTAAGAGTTGACGCTCTTCAAAAAGTTCAGGGGAGGGATCCAGTATCAATGAGTGCTTTGGAGTTAGATATTTTTTTAAGATGTGTTTTTTTCTCCTGGGTTTTATGGGACGAATAAGAGATTATTAAAGAGCCCCTATTATGGGTTTTTGAAAATGACCTTCCATGTAGTGTGTAACACAGCTCTTAGTGATGTGAAATATCTAGCTAAAGCTTAAATCTGAAAGTGGACAGTTTTTAAAACTATTGATTCATCTATAAAAGAGTCGACTCATAGTGGTTTAAATAAATCGTCTTCATAACGAATCTTCAGCTGTTTCGCTGTGACGTCGTCGCGAAACATGGTTGCGCGCGCAGACCTTGCAAAATTCAAACCTGCGGCCCCGCCCACTAACACAGCAGCAAGACGCTCATGAAGACGCTGTGTTTACCTGGATATTATTGAAAGTGTGAGGGAAAGGAGTCATTCAGAAATCAGCACGCTTAGTTTCTGCCTCCATCTTGTAATGGACAGACGACACCAGGGGTGCAGGCAAAATAAGGACAAAATATTAGGTACATTGGCTGGCTGCTGAACGCTGGAAAAGGCTTGCGAATGGAGAGCGGGAGCCCGCGGAGATAGCTTGTCAGAGGACAGAGGATGCTACAACCTCCCAGCTGGGGATGTGATCGTTTAGAAAAGCAGAGTACAGGTAAGCACTCAGAACTTATAGCTGTTCACGGACAAGGTGCCACAGCAATGACTGCAAATAGAAATGATCTACATGTTTTGTTACTAGTAACCGCGTGTACTGTATCAGGTTAACTCTTTATATTCTCATATCGCATCTAATGCCACGTTGTAAACGCGACGCGTGCTGCTTTGTTTACAGATTTAAATGCTTTCATGAGCTCGCAACAGGCTGTCATCGGTCCAATCAGCGCAGATTAGCTTCGCGCTAAGCAGGGGTTTAGAAACAAATGAATCGCTGAACGATTCATATGGGAGTCGCTGGGATAATTAAGTAAAAATAAATGCATATTATAAGACCATGAACGTGTCTTTTGACCTTGCATACATATCAGTATGTTGTTGGAGACCCATAAAACCGAAATATGACCCTTTTCAATGTGTAATAGGGGCTCTTTAAACCGCAAAGACAACATTTTAGACTTTCCCAAATAGTACAATATGGCATGCCTGGTGTGGTATTGATCTCCATAAAACTTAATATGTTTGATGAGATAATTTCGATTAAATCCTTATCAGTTAGAAGGTTTAAACGCCACTGACTATATTTAGGTGGCTGATTTGGAATCTGAAGCTCTAATATAACTGGCGCATGATCAGATTTTACAATACTTTGATAAGAACAGTCTTTTAAATATGGAAAAAATTTATTGTCCAAAAAGAAATAATCAATGCGAGAATACGTTTTATGAACATGGGAAAAGAATGAATACTTCCTTTCTGAGGGATGTAAGTGGCGAAATGCATCACAAATACCATTTTTTTTGCATAAAATTGTGAATTAATGAGGCACATTTTGATAGAGCTATAATCTTTTTGGATGATCTATCAAGAGCAGGAGACATAACGCAGTTAAAGTCAAAATAAGTGGGTGTGCATGAATATTAGGAATAGAGGACAGAAAGGAGGAGATAAAAGAGGGGTCATCGTAATTGGGAGCATAAACATTTGCCAGGGTTATAGGGGATGAGAAAAGTGTTCCAGATATAATGATGATCAACAACAGTTTGAGAGGTGACAAATGGGACAGACTTATGCACTAAAATTGCACAGCCTCTAGATTTAGAATGAAATATTGAATGAAAAACCTGACCTACCAAATTTTTCTTTAATCTAAAGTGGTTGGAAGGATGAAGATGCATTTCTTGCATCTGCATTTAGGCTCTTCAAATGGTTTAAGACTCGATTGCGCTTAACAGGATTGTTGACAGCCTTGCAGTTCCAGCTAACATATCTCAGGGAATTTGTCATAAGTGTTTAATGGAGATATTATGCAAAAATATAAGAAAATAAAAAACAAAGGTAAAGAGACAATCAGAACACAGAAAAGCAAAGAAAAATAACCAAACAAAAAACATAAACGACACAAAAAGCCTAAGGTGAGCGTTTTGAAAAAAATATTAAACCTAATAATGAACTCCGTTTTGAAACACAGCTTCCCTTACCCCCTCCCCACCTATGAACTAAGCTAACACTACCATTGATGGGAGTGTACGCCTCCCTGGGTTAACACCCAACAATACGCACGAGTCACTTCTTCCGAAACTCGAACGATACTCTACAAACTAAATAGATTGTTACAACCAAAAAAAAAAAAACTTGCATTTAAATATTAGCTATAGGAAGAAAATGTAAAAAAGAAATGCGAAATGTAAAAAAGAAATGCGTTTAATTAACAATTATCACGTGTACATAACTCAAATTATTACACCGTTGTAGTAAAGGCAAAAAAAGAAAAAAGCATGGGAAGATTATTTCACTTTGACTCAACTTGACGAAAAAAAAATCAGATATATCAAAGCGGACTGCCAGAATATTAACATAAATAGTCCAGTCGTCCTTTAATTTGACTTACGTTACAAATGATTGTAAGTCTCAGGCAGCTGTTTTAGCCGTTTTAAGGTACCTCAGTCAAACTGCCTTTAACCATTCACCTTTTTAAGTGGTCTTCATGTGCCGTTTCACATAGTCCATCTCTTCAGCAGGTGTTTCAAACCTGTGTTCAGCACCATCATATGTGATTCGGAAGCCAGTTAGACCTCTCAGCCCGTATTTCACATCGGATCGGATCCTCAGCACACGTTTCATGTCGTAATACGGAGCCATCTTTTTGGCAAATCAGAAAAAAAACGTATATGGGTCTGTCTTTAAATTTGAGCTGTTTGGCTTCAATAGCCTTCCGCAGAATGTCTTCCTTGATGTCGAATCGGTGAAAGCATATAACAAACGGCCGCAGCCGCTGACCCTCAGCTGGTCTCGCGGATAATGCGCGATGCGCTCAGGCAAGGAGCGGGGGCTCGTGAAGGCTGAATATCTCTTGCAGTGTCTCCGCAATGATGACATCAGCACTCTTCTTTATAAGACCGTTCTCTAAATCTATTTGATAAAGTCTGTGATTGCTGTTTAAAATCTTTCTCTACTGCAGGTCCGATGGATATGACTAAATTGAAACATGGGTAACGAACGTTTTAACGGTACTGGATGATACGAATGTCCATGTAAAATAGTATTACGATCAGTGGGTTTTCGGTATAATGTTGTTTGTATACCGGATGCAGTCAAAAATACAAGTACATCTAAAAAAATCATTTTGTTTGTGGAATTCCATAGTGAACTTCAAAGCATTAGAACTACTGTTGACATAAAACTAGAATTCTCATAGCTCTGATTAAGTACCACTCCATATTAAAAAGACATCATCAATGTATAATTTCCATAGAACAATATGTTTGAAATACATTCAGTTTATTAAGATGACATTTATTAAATGTAAAATAAAATGTTACATTGTTAAATATTTATAAAAATTTTAAATAACTGCTTTCTTATTGTGTGTAGTTTCAAATAAAACTATTACTCCAGTCATCTTTTATTACTATTACCCTTAATAATAATAATAATAATAATAATAATAATAATAATAATAATAACAACAACAACAAATGTCTATGTTTGATAGCACCCTAAGATTGTATTTGCACGCAATTGACAGACAGTCGCAGCCAAACTTTAGTGACAAGGCAGCACTAGCCCGATCGGGCCATTAACCTTTCTGTACACTGGCCCAAGCGTCTCGCACGCTGTCCCCGAGCCATCGAGCAGTCCTAATTGTCATGGCCTGATTTACAGCATCCATTTTCCCTTCAATCCTGACCAATTGCCCAGTTCCAGCTAAAGAAAAAAAAACACAACATAATGCTGCCACCGGCGACGCATTGGCGCATAGGTAGTGCTGTCGCCTCACAGCAAGAACGTTGCTGGGTCGCAGGTTCGAACCTCGGCTGGGCTGGGCATTTCTGTGTGGAGTTTGCATGTTCTCCCTGCATTTGCTTGGGTTTCCTCCAGGTGCTCCGGTTTCCCCCACATTACAAAGACATGCGGTACAGGTGAATTGGGTAAGCTAAATTGTCTGTAGTGAATGAGTGTGTGAATGTTTCCCAGAGATGGGTTGCGGCTGGAAGGGCATCTGCTGCGTAAAATCGTGCTTGATAAGTTGGCAGTTCATTCTGCTGTGGCGACCCCAGATTAATAAAGGGACCAAGCGGACAAGAAAATTAATGAATGAATAATGCTGACACCACCATGCTTCACAGTATGGTGTGTTTTGGGTGGTGTGCTGTGTTTGCTTTTTGCCAAACATAGTGCTTGGAGTTCAGTCCAAAAAGTTAAATTTCGGTCTCATCAGACAATTCCACCTTTCGCCAGAAGGTATCAGACTTATCAAAATGAGTTTTTGCATAGCGCAAAGTTGTCACATGCACGGGCCGACCAGACCCAGCCATAAAGCCTTGCAAGTCCTTAAAAAATGGCCTTTGGCCTACTGGTAGATTCTCTTACCAATGTCCTCCTGTCTTTGTCATTCAATTCGGATGGACGGCCTGATCTAGCCAATGTGCTGGTGATGCCCTGCACTTTCCACCTGAAAGTTCAACCTTCTAAAGGAGCTGCTAAAACACACCTCCATCATTGAATCAGTCATCTGCACTTCAATACCTGTCTGGTTAAGCTCAGCTTCCAAATCCGACCTCCTAACACTACGTCGAATACTTCGGACTGCTGAGCAAATCATTGGTACAACCCTCCCTACTCTCCAAGAACTGTACTTATCCAGAGCGAGCAGAAGGGCTGCTAAAATCACTCTGGACCTCTCACACCCAGCACACTGCCTCTTTGAACTTTTACCTTCTGGTCGACGCTACAGAGCACTGCGCACCAGAACAGCCCGACACAGAAACAGTGTCTTCCCTCAGGCAATCCATCTCATGAACACTTGATGATAATAATTGTGGCACCAACATCACTATCTGCTATATACTTTTTATACACACATACACTTATTTAACAACACACTTTACATGCCAATATACACATAACAGCTGCACATATAACGCTGTATATAGTAATATAGCTGTACATACACTCGTCAATTTGTATATTTGCATTCACTACTTCTATTTTTTAAATATATTTATTATCTGTTGTTTGTCCTGTCTCTGTTGCACTGTAGAAGCTCTGTTACGAAAACAAATTCCTTGCATGTGTGAACAACTGGCAATAAAGCCCCTTCTGATTCTGATTTGCACTTGATGCTTTTGAACAGTACTTTGAAGGATAGATAAAGCCTTTGAAATGTTTTTGTAGCCTTCTGCCTTTCTACTACTTTATCCTGAAGGTCTTTTGAAAGCATTTTCCCAACTATAAAGAATTCTTTGCATTACCATGCACTTTTAACAGTGGCTTCTTCAAAAAAAACAGCTTATTTTATACTCAAGAAATCCAACACCTCTCCTACTGATGTCAGATGAAGCAATTCATCTGAGTTTAATTTTGGAGGTGATTGCTTGCACCTGAGCAAGCTTAAACTCCAAAGGGCTGATCACTTTACCAAACCAGGCATTTCACTGATTATCACTGATTTGATAAATTATTTGGCATTTATTTAAATTACATTTTTACATTAATGATGAGGATTATAATGTTTAAATGCAGCCAAAAAAATTAGACTTGATTTATTTTATTTTCCAGGATGTAATGTGAGAAAGTGTATAGGTTTCATAGGGTATAATGATTTTTCTATATGCACTGAAGTATATGCCACTTTTACATGTTTTTTTTTTTTTTTCAAAAAAATCTTTTGGACCTATAAATACATATTATCTGGTTCTTTTTACAAGAAGACTAGATACATTGTCATTTTACTGTGTAATAATGGAACATTCAATCGTTTTAATGTAAAAAGTGGTACTGAATTAAATAATTAGCTTAAAAGCTTCATTCTGAATGAAAGCTCTTTTTTTTGTTAATGTTTGGCAAAGTTCACAATACTAATCGATTGCCTTTCTTCCCACTCTAGCATGTGTAGTGTAAATGGTTCTTTTCTCTTTGCACAGTCAATCATCATCCCAAACTCTGGCCTTATTATCAGCAAACTGTAGATCAGTGGTTCTCAAACTGTTTTCACCTAGTACCACCTCAGACAAAAATTATCTTTCCAAGTACCACCATAATGACCAGTATTGAAATGCTGTAGTGTAGTAGGCCAAATTAAGCAGCTGCAGCACTGCACAGTTAAAAAACAATGCAGATTAATTACTATTATTAAGAATATGTATTATTGCTAGCCACTTAAACATTATAAATAGTTTGAACATTAACTGTGCTTGCAGACTAAAACAAAACAAAAAAATTCACCATTTAAATTAAAATGTGCTTTTAAAAGTTCATTAAAAATGGCACTGTTCTTCAAAAGTAAAAAGAAAACTGCCATACTTGTAAAGTATTATAGTAAAAAAAATTATAGTAAAAGTATATATATACATTTTGAAAGTTTTGCAAGTTGCAATTTTGAAGTTGCATATATATACACATGACATATTTGTATATATTTGAAATCTTAACTTGTATTTTTAATATATGATTTGGAATTACTTAAATTAGAAATTAGATCTGCTGCACGTCATTTACAGTAGACCTATGTGTGTCAGAACACGAGTGATTAAATGCATACAGTGCTTTGCCAATTCATATGTGCAGTATTTCTGCAATCTGGTGCGAATGAGATCACATAAGTGAACCGTGAAGTTCGCGTTAACCGCGCACTGACCACTGTTTTCAAGCAGACTCGGGTACAGTTTGCGGTCCCTCCGTCTGTGCACACGAAGAATAACTTTAATTATATTCTACCTCTAAGCTTCAAGCATGGAAAAGTTGCTTGAGTCTATGTTCTGTGTCTTGCGCCATTTAAATCACATCCAAATTAAATCTGAGGTAACAAACTAAACTGAAAGCTGCGTACGCTGCTTTACAAAACAAATAACTTTATATTTCGAAAACACGCATTATTTTACACAACTACGAGTACACATTTAACACATTTATAATAACTATTTTACCAGTGATGCAGCATGGGGAAAATCCTGAGTTTGCAGTAACTGAAACGGCAACACAACAGCACCGGTCTGCAGAAGGGCTTCTCTAGCGCGTGTGTATCTGCTAAGCGCCGCGCGCTTCTTCCTCTGGCTCTGCGGCAAGCGGACTGATTTTTAACATCTGATGACGTGATGCACTAAAGTAAACATTAAAAGCACACTAGCATAATCGTACACTTCAGGGAACAGCCAGTCCTGTCTAATCACATGAGTCTCTGTGTTATTGTATGCGTCAAAGGGTTAAAAGTATGTTCATTTTATTATTCAGCGATTCTTCCGCGTACCACTGGAAGGAAGGCTGCGTACCACTAGTGGTACACGTACCACAGTTTGAGAACCACTGCTGTAGATGCTTGAATTTTTGAATCCATGCTGCATGTTTACATCTCAGACAAAACACTCTGTTGGAAGAACACTTCAGTTTTAGGCAGAACTGCTTGTAGCATTTCTTCATCTCTGGTGATGTGGTTGATTATAACACCTTGCTTTGCTCAAACTACAAAGTCGCAGTACAAGACACTATACAAACATGAGTAGCTGAACTTGATGGTAGTATTCATCACTCTTTTTAAGTGTAGTGCTTTGCCTAAGCAGAACTGTGAATCTTTGCTACTCCGTCAGAACATTCCGGTATTTGTGGGCACATAATCTCTGCAGTTGCTTTTCCACAGCAGGTACAGTTTGCCATTCCATTCAGCGATCCCTAAGATGTGAAGTGTCTGGCCACACAACAAGACCACTGAACTCCACATCAAAGTTCTGATGTTTTGATTTCAGAATTTCTGTGTACTGTTTTCTTGCTGTGTCCTCCATATCTCTTCCCCAAAGTACTGGTGGATATGGGTCAGGTCTTTGTTGTAGTGCATTATCTGTTTGACCAGATTTGTTTTAGCACATATACAGTAATACAGTGCATACACAATGTAGGACTGTGCTTGTGATCCTTCCAGTTCTGTGTGTGTGTGCCATGCCTGAGACTGGGCCTGATTTCTTGTTGTATTTTCAAGGTTTACACAGTTTATTAGTTGTCTCCTTCCCCAGCCTTTCAAATGTTTTTTCACTCTTCTCTTTGGCAGAGGCATCTCAGATGGCATCATAAAGAGCTACCAGTCACTCTGGCAATTCTCCTGTCTCTGCATGTGTCACATTGTGATATGCAATCTATGACACCTTAGTCCATGCTAGTGTCCACAGCTGCGTCAGGTTCTAGTACATTCAATTTGGCAATGTATTCATCTGTGAGTTCTAAATACACAAAATAGATAACATTTAAAAACAAATTGCATGTGAACCTGATTATATGTCATTATTGTTATTCTGGTTTCTTCACCCTAAATTAAAATTACCTAATCATTTAAAACCCCAAATCAGAAGAAGTTGGGATAGTATAAAAAATGCAAATAAAAAATAAAGATTTATTCCAATTTTGGTTCTTGCAACACATTTAAAAAAAGTTGGAACAGTAAAGCATTTACCACTTTGTAATGTTGCCATTCCTTTTCACAACACTTAAAATATGTTTAGGGACTGAAGACACCAAGTGTATTTTGTCCCATTCTACCTGCAAACAAGTCTTAAGGTGGGCAACAGTATGGGGTCTCCGTTATCACATTTTGCGCTTCAAAATGCACCATACTTTCTCTTTTGGAGACAGGTTGGGATCGCGGGCAGGTCAGTCAAGTACCTGTTTCCACTTCGGCGTGCATCCTTGTCCTTTACATACTGAAATTCCTCCAGATTCCTTTAATCTTTTATTGATGTTATGCACTGTTGAAGGTCAAATATCCAAATGTCTTCCTATCTTTCTTTGAGCAACATAAACATTATAAACATTTCTATAATTTTCTCAATCCTCAGCCCATCTTTGCTTCTGGACTAGACCTTTCTTGGATGCTGCTTTTGTACCAAATCACCTGTTCAATCACTGTTCAAAGTTGATCCTGTCACAACTTTTTTTTAAATGTGTTGAAGGTCTGAATGACAAGAAATGATGTTTATTTACAAATAAAATGAAGTTGACCAGACAAAACATGAAATATTTTTAAATATCATATTTTCTGCAAAAAAAATGCAAGTAAATATGGAAATCACTACTTTCTTTTTTTATTTGCATTTTCTATACTGTTCCAACTTTTTCTGATTTGGGGTTGCACTCTCCCTCAAGTTGTTTCAAACATTTACAAGTTTCTTTCTGCTGTTAAACACAAAAGAAGATATTTAGAAAAAAATTGAAAACTTATAAAAAAAAACAATGACTTCCAAAGTAGGAAAAACTAATTTTACAGACGTCAATGTTTACAGGTTTCCAACATTTTTCAAAATATGTTTTGTGTTCAACAGAAGAAAGAAACCTATAAAGGCTTAAAACAAGTACAGGGTAAGCAAATGATTACACAATCTTTATTTTTTGGAGGAATCTTCTTTAATATCTACCTGCTTGCTAAATTTACATGACCTGATCTTGTCTACATTCTTTCTATGTTTTTCTCTGACTGGCTGCAACTGGGAGAGTCCTTAGCCTCTTAGCCTCTTAGCCTTTCTGAAGCTGATCTTACTCAGTCTTGCTGGTTACACCTCTTTCTTGAATGTGTTAATCCACATATTTGTCCCTGAAGTACAACACTTCTCCATCTTTCCTATTCTGACCCACAGCTCAACTTTAAACATAAGTGCAGCTGCATGGCCCTAACCTGCATAATATGGTATATTGTATGTCACACATTGGT
The DNA here is from genome assembly GCA_903798205.1 of Danio tinwini. Taxonomy (NCBI): domain Eukaryota; kingdom Metazoa; phylum Chordata; class Actinopteri; order Cypriniformes; family Danionidae; genus Danio; species Danio tinwini. The sequence goes on from CAIGQZ010032356.1 coordinate 116,915, forward strand.
TTAAACGGTACATACTGTAAAACAAGTTGTGTGATTTTAGCAAAAAACTGTTAAATATGGGTAATTAAACTGCGGACACGGAATGCTAATGAAATGTAAAAATGTAAGTCCACATACCTCACAATGCAGGTGCAGTTCACTGTCAGAATGCAGTTATTTTGGTTGTTGATGACTACCCAGGCTTTGTACAGTTTAGTCTTCTTTCCTTGGGTTTGGCTAGGCAGAACCTCTGTTTTTAGCACTACAAAGTTTCGGATCAGGTAATCATGGAACATTATTTCTTGCACATGACAAAACAAATCTGTGGGCATGTAACAAATCTGTGGGCATGTAAAGATGTGTAGGCTTTTAACTTCTCTCTTGTGAAAACACTTGGAGTTTCGATGAGATAGTTGTACATTTCTGGCCACTGGATGCTTGGCCATTTCATCTCATCTGTTATCCATTGGGAGGGTGCTATCGCAAACGAATCTGTTAGATGAACTGTGCTCACTAACATTAATTTTGCTGAAAAACTGTGCTTATCACTGGGTGACAAGCTGTTATAATATGCTGAAAATATTACGTAAATAATATGTAATCCAAATAACTTATTTAAAACAACAACAAATTTTTTACTGTACTGGTGTCAATCCCTCGATTTAAATACTAGTGCTTCTGTTTTTTTCTGCAACCATGATCCGCACGCATCTTGAATGTTTACAAACTGGTAATTGGCCTATATACACATATGGGTTGGACAATGAAACTGTAGCACTGGCTAATTTAATGTTGGAGGTTTTATGGCTAAATTTGACCAGCCTGGTGGCCAATTCTCATTGATTGCACATGTCACCAGTAAAAGCAGAATGTAAAGATTTAATTTGCAAAGTAATACCAGAGTTTTGCTTGAAATATTGAAATGCACACAACATTATGGGTCACATATCAAAGACAAACTGTTGGTGCGTGTCTCACTGGGGCTTTTTTGTTTTTTTTTTGGGCTGTAAGGCGACATCGCTACCCTCTGTGCCACCGCACTGCCAGCAATTTATTTATTAACATTTTATTTCCATATCGATCATTCTTGATCGGCCATTCTTATTTTTATTAAAAGAGGGAATTAACTAATTTAAACAATAAGTATCAACAATAACATCATTACTTTAAGACTATAAAACAAACCTATGTAGGTTTGTGCAGATAATAAAGCTGGACTTACTGATGACTCATTTCAGTCAGTTCAAAATCAAGTTTTTTAAGGGGAGACGAACATTAAATTTGTCATGCACTTTGATATTTTTAACTTTTTTCCATTCACATACAGCTACATTACAGACTACATTAAATCTAATACTAGAAAGTGGTGCATTTTTAAACTATCTGGATACCAACTTTTAATACTGTTCAATTAAACTCAAACTTAAACTCACATTAGCCAATATGTCTCTGATGGCTTCCTCCTTCTGAGATGCACTCCACAGCACTGTGCAACATGAAGCACCCAGCTCAGTACAAAAGTCTTTCTGCTGCTGAAGCTGTCCTCTGCACTCCCATAACTGCTGCTTAAGAAACAACTTCTCCTACAAATGTATATGAAAAGACATAAACATACACACACATATGCATTTACATATTTAAAGATTTTAACTATTTCCTCTAGATCTAGATGACAATCCTATAATACAGTACAGATTACAAATTAGTTTAAATAATGGATACTATTTACTTATATTTAAAGTCTTGTTTTAACTCATTTAAGATGTTCTATAGACACCTTCTGTGTGATAATTAAAAGTAGTTTATAGAAAAAAATGTAAATAGTATGTAAAATCATTTGTGCATACACTTTTCTAGAATCTTAAGTAAATTATGTTTCATTTCAGTGTGGTCCCTGCAGTATCTCCTCCCTTTTATTATAGTACCTGTTTCTCATTCTGACACTCATTCAGGGAAGCATCTAGTCTGGTCTGAATATGTAGACGATTGTCTCTTTCTTGCTGCTCACGATCACAGTGTTCTTTAACTACATCAAAGTCAAAAACAATTTAAAACAGTAAGTCACCAGTCAGAATTATCAGATAACTACATCTTATTTGCCATTTTGTATTATACAGCATTTTATCAATTTTAAATTGTTCATTTTAAAAGTAAATTTTCAGAATTTTCTGTAACCATTTTTAAATTCAAATTACCTTGAATTTCAATTTTGAGGTTGTTGTACACATGTAGGCATTGTTTCCAATTTAGTTATGTAATTATGATTGTTTTGTATTATTTATATACTTATATTTTTATCGGGTGTTTACTGTGTTTTTGGTATACCTGAGTGTGTGTTTTTATTCTTTTTTTCCATGTGTGTTTGATGCCCGCTATTGTTACTGTGTATGTTTGTAAAAATCTAATTCAATTCAGAAAATTTTTATTCAATTGCAATTTTTAACTAGAAGATGACAAACTTTGAATTTTTTGTTTAAAGCCAATGATGGCTTAAAGCGAACATTTATAACAATGTTTATAACTTTTATATGAAAATAAATTTGAGAGCTTTAATTCTAACAGATTCCTGACCACTCCAATCCTATACTGTTGTTCACTGTGTCATAACTGAGACCTGTTGCATTTGCTACGTATGAAAGTTCGCTATGCTGCGTGTGCTTACATGCGTCCAGAGACCGTACTCCATGGGTAGTATCAATCAAGTCACTATTGATTACTTTTGGCATAAGTTCTCGTAGAGTTTTGACTTCTGCCTCCAATCTCTCCAAGTCTCGCTTTCTGACTTGAACAAAGCAGTCTGATCCAACATCCTTTAAACACAATAGTTAGATAGATAATGCTTGCTTACTGTGATGAACAAAAGCAACGACATTGGACATTGTATATTAACGAACTGATGGTATTATCAGTGGGACAGTGACATCTTGTGGTAATGTTCGTGTTCCAATTTGTCTTTCATATTCAAACTATATGGGTATTATAAGAAACTTGTTAAAATTCGTGTAAAATGATTTTGCGGTGAAACAATCTTTACAAAAGTCTTTCTACGGTTACAGAAGCACAGAAGTGTCAAATATTTAATTAGCATATTAGCCTGCTAAACACTTTCAGTGAGCGTTCATCCACCTAATTATATGGTTGCTCAAGCGCAAACTTAAGTCTGCGAAAATGGAAAAAAAGAAATAAAACAGTAGATAAAACTTACCTGTACTGCAGATGATGAAGGCGGAACGTTAACTGGGTCGACAGTCTTCATTTTGAAAGTGCTTTACTTAACTGTTTAAAAGATCTCTAAGTCATTAGCGCCCTCCAATGTTCGGAGCATACTTCTCAATCCACCAAATTGAAGGCTACTCAACCAGTCTCAAAATATTACGTTTCAATAATTCTACTTTAATTGTTTAAGAGTTTATAAATACTCTTAAATCACTTAATACCTAATCAGTAAGTCACTTTTGGAAAAAGCATCTGCTAAATGATTATCAAGCCTACAGCCTACGTTGTCTAATTTTCATAGGTGTGCAGCTTTTGTTGCACAACGTTTTTTCCTAATTTATAATTTAATCTGGAACAACATAAAGGGACTAAGCCAAAAAGAAAATGAATGAATGAATGAATGAATGAATCTGGAATAACGAATATTCTTTATAAAAAAATAAAAATAAAAAAAAACATGCTGGTTAAAGCAAGATTTCAGCCTCTGGTCAACTATTTAATGAAAAAGGAAATTGGTGTCTGTCACCATATGGTTCTTCATGTGAATCTCTGGTAAAATCAAAATATAAAAAAATACAACAACATGAAAGTCACGGTTATGTTTAATAATGTTAAAAGTATTTCTACACCACACTGGAACTCAAGTGATTGGGACCAAACCGCTATGTAGCCTTAAGAAAACCTTGTATTGCTAATCAGGAAAAAAAAATGCTTCAGTGCTTCAATTCTATATAGGGAGCATAAAGACTGAGCTCTAATAGAGGAAGTCCATGTGGTTTGATGAGTCCAAAACTATTCCAGAGTGTATCAGAATTAGAGGTGGATAAAATTATACCAATCTAGTGTTCCCACATAGGCACTATATAGGCATGGTATCACTTTATTCTGGGCTACGATCTGTGGATGCTGCCGTAACATGTCAGCAATGACATGTGCCCAAAGAATTAAGTTATTTGACTATGTGAATATACACTGAATGACCAGGTTATTACATAATTTTTCTTCCCTAGCGACACAGGTGTCTTCCAAGATGACAAATCCAGGATTTGATTCATTGAGCTCAAATAGTTAGTGGTTCAGAGAGCATGAGAGAATTTCTAACATGAATTGGCCAGAGCCAGACCCTACTGAGAATATTTGGGATGTGCTAGAGAAGACGCTGTGCAGCAGTCCGACTATCCCATCAATTTAAGATCTTGGCATATTAAAAAATTGCCACTGCACTCTTAGAAATAAAGGTACAGGATCTGTCACTGGGGCAGTACCTTTTTAAAATATACATATTTGTACCCAAAGAATCCACATTGGTACCTCAAAGGGACATATTAGTACCCAAATGTACCTATGAAGTACCTTTGAGGTACCATTATAGACCCTTCAGGCACAAATTTGTACCTTTTAAAAAGGTACTGCCCCAGTGACAGCTCCTGTACCTTTATTTCTGAGAGTGTGCTATAATCAAAGTTGGTCCAAAGAAATGATAAAGTGTGTGACTTTTTTTGTGGATTAGGAGTGCATATATACAGTTGCAATCAGAATTATTCAACCCCCTGATTTATTAGCCCCCGTTTATTTTTTCCCCCAATTTCTGTTTAACGAAGAGAAGATTTTTTAAACACATTTCTACACATAATAGTTTTAATAACTCATCTCTAATAACTGATTTATTTTATCTTTGACATGATGACAGTAAATAATATTTGACTTTTTTTGGTTAATTAGGTTAACTAGGCAGGTTAGGGTAATTAGGCAAGTTATTGTATAATGATGGTTTGTTCTGTAGACTATGGAAAAAATAAATAGCTTAAAGGGGTTAATAATTTTGACCTTAAAATGGGTTTTAAAAATTAAA
>CAIGQZ010032356.1:151961-165794 GCA_903798205.1 Danio tinwini
AGATGTTATATTGGTTTCACTGGTGAAAATAAATAATTGAAATGGGTATATATTTGTTTTTTGGTAAGTTGCCTAATAATTATGCACAGTAATAGTCACCTGCACACACAGATATCCTCCTAAAATAGCTCAAACTAAAAACTACTTCCAAAAATATTCAGCTTCGATATTGAGTTTTTTTGGGTTCATTGAGAGCATGGTTGTTGTTCAATAATAAAATTAATCCTCAAAAATACAACTTGCCTAATAATTCTGCACTCATTGTATAAAATGAACAGATTGAATTCGAATTTTTGTTCACAAACCTATAAACATTTATCAGGATTGAGCACTGCTTTACAGGTTTTATGTTTGTTCACGGAGGTTCAAGTATGTAGGTAAATCAGTAGCAAACCTCAACAGCTTGCAAATCTAAATGTGAGAACCTTTGATGATAATACTTGTATGTTTAGGTTGAAATGTACACTCACAGCTCTGATATAAATAACTGAATCTCTCGATTTGCACACAGACAATAATAAAAACACTTGTGTTTTGAATTTGAAGTTGCAGATTAATAGTTGTTTGCAAAATGTCATTCACAAATACAAAATTATATACACAAATATGTACTGCAAGTTTATCTGAGCACTATATTGCAGTTTCGCAGCATAACCAGGGCTTGACATTAACCTATGGTGAAAAATCTACTTTTCAAGCTGTTTGGACAGACATATGTGTAGGTATAGCGTATAGACTGTCATATTGGAGTGATATAAACACACCCAGTTCTTTTTTTTTTTTTCAATTTAACAACATAAAAACAGTGGACCAATTGGAGCGGTTTTGAGACCGACCGCAACTTGACGTAGGAGTGTGGTCCCCCGCCCACCGAATTGATTGACAGCTGCGTATTAACATGTCTCCGTAGTAACGTTTATAATCCTATCAACAAGACAGGACATGCGCAAAGCAACCGGGAATAAAATGTATGTTTTGCTAGAATCCTCAATCATCATCAAATGTGATTTAGAGTGAGTTTTACAAGTTTAAAATATTTTAAAACAGTGCATGTTAATGAATTACAGCGATTTATTTCAGATTTACTTCATCACCACAGCCACATGTCAGTACAATTATAAAAGAAGACGCATCTATAGAAGACGTTTGCGAACGTTAAATCAGGTTTATTTTGTGCATTAACATAAAAGATATCCATACACCAGTGGATATTAACCTGGATCCTGTCACATTTGCATGCAAAGACAGTGCAAAGCTAAATGCGCGCGCTGTGTGTGTGCATGAACTTTGTAACAACATTGTGTGTGACTCATCGTTGCAGCTCTATAACAAATGCATCAAATAATCATTGGTAAAGTTCTTACTGTAGTATTTCTCACAAATGTTACGTGAGATCTGCTTCTCTTATGTCTGTCAGTTGTCTGAGGCAGCCGAGGGCAAAGACTGAGGCACGGTGACAGTCTTCCACGTGGGAACGGTGGGCGGGGAGGACTAGCCTTAAAAGCACAGTACACAAAAACGGCAAAAAGCTGTTGAGAGCTATAAACTACAACCTAGTGAAAGCTATAATAAATAATCTGATGGGTGTTTTGAGCTGAAACATTACAGACACATTCTGGGGATAAAAAAGACTTATTAAATCTGGAAAAAGGGGTAACCTAGATGCCCTTAAACTTTTTTGATGACCAGCCACTGTGGCTAGTAATTTTTTTAACTCGCCAATCTCACCAATTTTACTAATTTTGTTGTTGGAAAAATATATTTTATATGCATACATTTTGATTTTGGCATGCTAAAATTACTTAAAGGGCACCTATGGTAAAAAATCTACTTTTTAAGCTGTTTGGACGGATATATGTGTAGGTATAGTGTAAAGACCGTCATATTGGGGTGATATAAACACACTCTGTCCTTTTTTTTCAATTTAACAACATAAAAACGGTGGACCAATTGGAGCTGTTTTGAGATCGAGCGCAATTTGACGTAGGAGTGCGGCTCCCCCGCCCACCAATATTGATTGACAGGTGGCCATTACCATCTCCTCAGTATGTTGTTTCACGTCCGCCATTTTCAGCGTGTGAGTCAAAGCGACGTCACCAAAGAAACACCCTTGCTCCATTTTTAGATGTAAGGCTCATTGGGCTCAACATTCACCACGTTATTGCTCTCCTCCACACCAGTGTTTGTGAGTTTTGGTGGGTTTGCATACATGTTTACTTTTCATTGTGTCTTCCGTAAACTACAGCCGTTTGCATTTCCCGCGGTCACAGAAGCTCCCTGTCATCTTAACTAGGTGCAGCTGGAAAGTGCGAGCGCTTTGCCTCACGTGCACCTCACGTTCGCTCACTATTCTGCCGCCTAGGTCGCCTCTATGGACGCGCTGGCCTTGCTCAGGACACTGTTCATATTTCTGCCGCGCCACAGAGTGTTATCTGAATAGTTTCATTTTAAATAACATGTGAATGTGCGCGTCTGGTGTGCCGTGTCGTGGCTCTGAGCGACGCATCCGGTGTATGATGCCCTTTAGTTATAGCCTCAAGCAGGTCGTACAGCAAGAAGCTCGGCGACAAGCAGCGTCGCGTCACGCAGCGGCATGCATTTCTAAATTCTAAATATAAGGTTCTATCAGGTGACACACACCGGTGCCGCAAGTGTGCGATACTTTCAACTGTCATGTGCGCGTCGTGTCGCAGTGCATCAGGTGTGTGATGCCCTTCAGTCAAAGTTAATTCAGTGTGCTTGGTTGTTAGTCTCGGTGTAGGCTACAAGCTCGAAGCTTTAAACTAGCACACAGTTGGCTGTAAAACTATACAAAGACACAAATGATTTTGTACTCTCTGCTTGGTCTGTGTCCGAGTCGTACATGTACAGTTGAATGCTGATCCTCTCACTCATGTTGCTGCTCTAGTCTGCCTGTCTGTAGCCATACACAAAGCGGGGGAGCTCTTGGCTCCGCCCCTTTGTTAACTTGGGCGGGAAGTCTAAACTAATTTTCATGTGAAGCAACACGTCCCTAAAACAACGAACTGTGTACACGCCCCCAAAATGACACTTTTTTAACACATTTATCATAATAAAAAAATCAGAATTGTGTTTTAAACTGAACCTAAACTGGCACACTCAGAAGAACCATAATATTAATATAACATCTTAAAAAAGGGGTGAAATAGGTGCCCTTTAATATCGATATTGATTTTTTTTTTATTATTATTATTTTTTACTTAGTTTTGTTCTGTTCACATGCAGCCTCATTCATTACACTCCACTCTTTTGTGTGTTGTGTATGACCTTGCTCAATGTGCAAGGTCATACACAATGGGTTGTGGTTTCATGGTGTTGCATTGCAATTAGTTATTTCACATGACTTTTCAAGGCTCAACACTCAGGATTTGGCTTTTTTTTTCTGGCCACACCATAAATAAATAAATAATTTCTTAGCCACAAATTGAAATAATAATAATAACATTGAGTTGAATAAGAAAGATCTGAGTTAAATAATCAGTCTTGCACTGACTGCAGTAGTTTACCACTTAAGCTGCAGTCCACCCAGTGCATCCAGTAATAGAGGATAAACAATACATCAGTGACACACCGGCATCATTTAAACCACTGACAGATGGCATACCTACTTCTGTTCAAGCTGGACCAGGTGTTTGTGTTTCAGCCATCCAGCTCACCCCAATCTTCCGTTTCTTCCTTACAGACCTGCTTTCAGTTTGCTAGATCAAATGCACATGCCTGCGGGCAGTGCTATGAGGCTTCATACAGGAATATGTGCTCAAACTATTGCATTCAGCCAAAATTTATATTAGATAAAGATATTAACAGGACATGAACATTTAAGTTGAAGGGCCTTGTGTTTATTTAACCATTGCAGACCTTGGGAAAGTCGGATGCTATGAAAATATCTATGAAAATATCAGGGAAATAAAAAAACTGTAAAAAAAAAATCCTTTTTTAATTTGATGGCTAAATAACTAATGTTCGCCACTGCTGGGGACATCATAAGTGGTCAGAGAAATCTCTGCTCACCTCTATGAGTATTCTGATCATATACTGTTCTTGAAGAAAATATATTAATATCTGGTGGGAAGGCATTATTTTGCATTAAATAATCCCGGGCTAAGCATAAAATACATCATATAAGTTGGCCATGTTGTAATAAGTGACTTCATTTTTTACAGAAAACTAGGAAGCAATAAATAGTTATTTTAACTTAAATGTATATTCCACAAAATTGAGCTGCTGCTGCTCGCTGCACATCAGCATTTTAAGCTTATTTAATAGCTGTGTGCTTTGTTACATAAATGTAAATTATGCTGTTAATAAAAGAAATGCAGCTTATAACTTTTTGGTGGATTTTTTCCCCTCATTCATTTACAAATATTGTGATATATTGTGGATAATTTTCTTGTGATATATCGCAGAATCACAGATTTTGTGATTCTCGAGATATATCAATATTGGGGACAAAATGTCATGCTAATATTGTATTGTGAGATAACCTGTTATTCTCACCCATTGTATTTACCTGCTTTCTTTTGCTTGTGCAAACAGTTGTTTTTGTCAGTTGTGATGATTCTCAAGGGCCATTGAACCCTGCGTTTAAGAAAACTAAAATTGAAAAATTATTTTCAACCAGCCAAAGTGACAAGTGGGAGCGGCTATCTAACACGCCCACCCAAGCTGAAATCTACCCGCATTTGGTGGATGTTAATGTCAAGCCCTGTGTACAACCACAAGTCGGCACTCACAACCTCTCAGATTTGGCAGTGCATGTGCAAATCCTTACACTCTAACTTTTGGTACACTTTTTGCCATTCATGGCAACCAAAGCGATTGACGCCATTTTTGTGTCTAATACGGTCACACTCACAACCACAGCGCATTTAAATGAGACTAAATGAAATCGATATTTTGCTAAAGAATAAACAAATACTGGTTATGATGCTTCTGATGATACCTTTTTTGCTTTCAAATCTGCAACGTGTCTGTCTCAACTTTCTTCTCTGTACATTTTAGGCATGGGACGATAACCGCTTTCAAGGTATACCGCAATTTGGAAAAGTCAAGGTTTTAAAACCGCCCAAATTTTCTGTTATACTGTTCCTTTGGTACTTTTTTTTTTTTTTTTAGTACAACAGTATCACCAACAGAAAAAAATATCCAAAGATGCCATTTTAAAATGTAAAGAAATCTGTGTTTTTGAAACTAATGAAAACAGCAGAAGTCAATGAAAGAGGAAAAAAGTTATTTTTTTACCCAGACATTTAAAAAGAACATATTTTAGAGCAGTAATCACAATACTGTAAAATTTTTATCCAAGATAATCATACTGTCAGAATCGTATACCGGCCCATGCCTAGTACATTTATTCACAGCGTCCCCACTGTTTGCTGTGGCCACAAACTTTAGGACATACAGCCTATTACTGGGGATCAGAAAATTTACCCAAAAACAGTATTTAAAAAAAATACATTCTGGTGATCTGCTGAACCATAGAGTCTAGTAATAACCTCCAAAACTGGTGAAATGTATTTCTGATTTGTTTACAATGCACTCCAAACAGCAGCGAAGCTCTCAGAGCATTTACAGTAAAGACTAGCGCTACAACACATCGGGATGTTTACCATTCAAAATGTATTTAAAGATGAAGTGTACCTTATCACAGAAAGTGACATAGATCTCAGGAATTAACATGAAATCCACAATATTAATTTGTGTCATAAACACGGCATATCGCACATAAGGGAGAGCACGCTCTTAAAGAGCAACAAACAAGTACGTCAACAAATAAAGAAAACCAGGTCATTCCTGGACAGGATTCCTGGATTCACCACAGTGATCTACAGTACGGGTGAATAACAGTCTGTTAATTAAATTTAATCACAATTCAGCACCGAACTATACACGTTTGCATTTTTATGACTGGAAAAAAAACCACAAGTAGCAGCATAGTCCATCATTTTAGGTTGTGTAAATAAGAGTAAGACATTGTTTAAAAGTTAAAGGGTTATTTTATTTGTTTAACCGTGATTGTAACAAAAACAGCATGCTTTTAGTTAGTAACAAAGAAAGTCAAGTGGTGCATTATTACCATTTGATGAATCTTCCCATACAGTTTGATATAGCGGTTGGACCCGAAAGCCGCTTTGCGTGACGTGACACTTAACAAGCGTATAGCACAGTTCGGTCACAAAAATGGCAGCGGCACCACTGATATCACATGGATTCTATGGATATTCCTGTTGCAGTACTACAGGCTGGGGATGGGTAAAGCTGTTTTATTGGCCGATGCCTGACCAATCAACAGGGCCAGCAGCCAATTTGGCTTGGGTGCAAAAGAATAATTTATTTGTTTACTTTATCAGCCAAATTGCAATAAAGTGCTCAGTTAAACTTGCCATACACATTTGTATCTGTCACTTTGTATTTGTAAATGACTTTTTACAACTAAAACTATATTATTCTGCAACTTGGAATTCTAAACACAAGTGTTTTGATTATTGTCTGTGTTTGCAAATCGAGAGATTCGATAAATTTCAACCTATGATGAGAGTGTACCAATGATGTTTATTCATGTGTTCATTCATGTGTGCTTTTTCAGTTCCGCAAAAACAAATTAGGTTTGTTCTTGTATGTCAAGCTGGTATTGTTGAGCTTTATACAACACATAATAGAATTCATAAGTATATCAAAGTTATGAGAGAAAGATTTCTTTCAGATTTTATTCAAATATCTGCAAAGAAAATATTTTATCCAACGAAAAACAAAAGTCTTTTGAATTTTGTAAATGACATGAGGTTGAGTAAATGTTGACAGAATCTTTATTTTGGGGTGAACTGACCTTTCAACTAGTCCACCCTCTTTTGACATTTGTTGGGTTTAAGCATTGGGTTTACCATATCCCTGTCATTTTGTGGGTGTAATGAAGTGATTGTTTTTTTTGGGGGGGGGTTTTGTAATGCATTTTAATGGCACGGTTTGGCAAAATTTGGATTGTATTTGCTTTAATGTAAATATTTAGATCAGTGTTAAGTTTTATTGATTTTTAAGAGTTGAAAACTATCAAAATCATACATTTGCTCATTGAATGAGTAAGATGTAAGCTAACAATTAAAACAAATAATGTGATTATAGTTATTAAATATTTCTAACCTACATGAAACTTCACAATTCTTAATTACAATTTTAGTGACTCATTGGAGACTGTGCTATTGAACATTCCTAAATGTTTTAACAATTGAATTTATGAATTACTTATGATACCCTGTAGCGTTTATAACTTATACTTCTATATAATATCATTCTTAATTGCAGTATAATGGAATTATATCCTACTAGCTGTAGGAGTTGTCTGGCATTGACTGACGTTTTGTTTAAATGTATCCACAATAGTTAAAGGTGCTGTATGTAAGTTTTTGACTTTTCTAAAGCATAAAAATACCATAATATGTTTGCAGATATTTAAGAAACATGCTAAGTAAACATACTTGTTTATCTGAAAAACAATGCTTAAGTCAGATATTCTGCTTTGAAAATGTGTTTTCCCTGCCGGAACGCTGTCTTTGTTTTGGTAATTTTAACCTGCCCAATGCTAGTTCGCAGGGTGTCCATGGGGTCTTAAAGTATTAAAAGTTGGTAAATCAATTATGAAAAAATTAAGGCCCTTAGAGCAAAACAGACAGCAAAATGGGATATGTAAGTTTGCGTACTCCTGGTTGGGAAAAGCCGGCAGATAGCTCTCTGCAACTCTCACATGGTCGCCCACTGAAGCTAAGCAGGGCTGCGCCCGGTCAGTACCTGGATGGGAGACCACATGGGAAAGCTGGGTTGCTGCCGGAAGTAATGTTAGTGAGGCCAGCAGGGGGCGCCCAACCTGCAGCCTGTGTGGGTCCTAATGCCCCACTATAGTGACTCTATACTGCTCAGTGAGCGCGTCTTTCGGATGAGACGTTAAACCGAGGTCCTGACTCTCTGTGGTCATTAAAAATCCCAGAATGTCCTTCGAAAAAGAGTAGGGGTTTAACCTCTGGCCTCTGTCCATCATGGCCTCCTAACCCTCCCCATATCATAATTGGCTTCATCACTCTGTCTCCTCTCCACCAATCAGCTGGTGTGTGGTGTGCAGTCTGGCGCAAAATGGCTGCCGTCGCGTCATCCAGGTGGATGCTGCACACTGGTGGTGGATGAGATCCAAGCTTATCTGAGTTCTGTTGCATGGTTGTGCTTCATTGATTTATATAACTACAACTGTTTATTAACAACTGTTTATGAGGTTAAAGGTTTGATACTGATTATAACTTGAAGTGGCGATGAGGTCTTAAAATATTCTAATAAGGTCTTTAAAAAAAAGTCTTTAAAAGGTATTGAAATTACCTTTAAGAGCCCCTATTACACATTAAAAAGGGTCATATTTCGGTTTTATGGGTCTCCAACAACAGGCTGATCTCCATGCAAGGTCAAAAAACACTTTCACTTATAACACTTATAATATGCATTTATTTTTACCTAATTATCCCAGCGACTCCCATATGAATTGTTCAGCAATTCATTTGTTCCCAAACCCCTCCTTAGCGCGAAGCTAAACTGCACTGATTGGACCGATGACGGCCTGTTGCGATTTGGTCGACAGCGTTCAGCGCGAGACAGTAAAATGCCCAGCGCGGTTTATCAAGCCCCCGGGTCGGCAACATTGGTATAGGATCCGATCTCAGCTGACGCCCAAAACACACTTCATAGTAAATTTACTAACACCACACCCAGTTCTCAACAGTGTTTTTCAGACACCTTAGCACTGAAAGAAGTGCAGTTAAACACCAGCATATTGCTCTATGCTTAACTATGACACATTCAGTATTAATCCACACAGCAGCAAAAGCTGAACTATTCTGAACCTTGACCGCTGCACGTGTGCAGGATCAGCTAACGGTGGCCATAGCAATGACAAACGGCAGTGAAACGAGCTCACAAATGCATTTAAATCTGTAAACAAAGCAGCACGCATCGCGTTTTCAACACGGCTTTAGACGCGATATGAGAATATAAAGAGTTAACCTGATACAGTACAAGCGGCTACATGTAACAACATGTAGATCATTTCTATTTGCAATCATTGCTGTGGCACCTCTTGCGTGAAGTGTTATGTTCTCAGTGCTTACCTGTACTCTGCTTTGCCCAACAATCACATCCCCAGCCGGCGGGGTTGTAGCGCCCACCAGCACTCCACCTCTGTCCTAGCTATCTCTGCGGGCTCCCATTGTGCTCACCCTGCGCCTTCGTAAGTCTTTCCAGTGCTGCGCAACAGCCCAAAGCCCTATGCCTAATAAACTCCTTATTTTGCCTGCACCCCTGGTGTAATGTCTGTCCATTACAAAATGGAGGAAGAAACTAATCCATGAGCTGTGTTCCTGTCCAGCTCTGTCAAAGTCTCATACATCAGTAGTCTTTTCTGATCCTTCCTTTAACAAACGGCTGACGAATCGCCCATTGTAAGTGTGCAGATTTCTGAACCACTTCTTTCCCTCACACTTCTAATAATATTCAGGTAAGCACAGCGTCTTCATGACTCATGATGACTTCAGGATCTGTTTTTCTTTGCTGCTGTGTTAGTGGGCGGGGCCGCAGGTTTAAGTTTTGCCGGATCTGCGCACACAACCATTATGTTTCGACCATTATGTATCCACGTCACTCCGAAAAGGCTAAAGACTAGTTATCAAGACGATTCATTTAAACCACTGAGTCGACTCATTGTTTTTTTTTTGTTTTTTTCAATCAATAGTTCATCAATAGTTTTAAAAACTGTCCACTTTCAGATTTAAGCCTTAGCTGGATATTTCACTTCACTTAGAGCTGTGCTACACACTACATGGAAGGTCATTTTCAAAAACCCATAATAGGGGCTCTTTAAGGATTCCTGCATATACCCTGTTTCAGCACCCTTGCTGAAAAACAGCGTATTTCATTTATTCATTCAGGAAGGCTGTGAAAGCATGCGTCCATGACTGAAATGCCACCTCCAGTGCACAGTAGCAGACTCCGAAATGAGATGCAGATTCAGTTCCACATAAGGTTATTAATTAGCAAATGATATAAATATTACGAATGTAAACGTTAGGTGAGCAGGTTACATTGCAACCACGTGTCCTAACGACACACTTTGTGACGAGATACGCAGTGATGAGCAATTTGGCTGTTTGCACCAGATGAAACACGACAGAAATTTAAATGCAGCCATTCAGAAGCACCAAATATGCACTCACAAAATAAGGTTTATAATGTATTTAATACACATTAACTCTCTTTTAACATTATTAAATTTACATGCTGAATCACTCATAGGCTATGTGTTTAGTTCTAAAGTTTAATTTCAAACAGTTTATTTTATTTTCAAGATCTGAGGTGAACTATCTGATGCTACTTTCAGTAGTTGGCAATACATGCTATGTAAAATGGCATTCAGACTCACATTGTTAGCATTTAACACTGAATAAGTACATGAGGTTTACCCAAGGTGATCATTGTCATAGTTTTCTGTTGTTCACCAGTGAGAAATAAAGCCATTTTTTAATATATTAATTTGAGGTGTTGGTTAGGACAAAAACTTCTTTTAATATGGAAAATATTCCTATCGGGTGCCGTTGCTATTATTTAGAACATGGTTTAAATCACTCGCTCTGGTCCTCAATCTGGCAACCTGCGCTTGCATGGGTTTTGATCCAGGAGTGCAATACATAGTCATTGGGTGTCAAACTTACATACTGCATTTTTAAAGATTTAGTCTAACAAACTTGGAAACATTTAATACTTTCTTTGATCAAAAAGTGCAATTCACAAAATGAATAATTAATATGTAAGCACTTAATACTTAAGGTCTTCTATTACAAAGTGGGACCCAGCACAGTCTTCACTAGTTGTTGTTTTTTTATATACATATTTTTTTAGGCAGTTGCCAAATTATATTGTGTTGTTTTACTTTTTTCAACATGAAACTATTTTAAAGAGGGAAAAACTGAATTCTTAAATGAACCAACTGCTATCATAGGGTTTATTACATGTCATTAGTTTGTACAGACTTTGCAAAAAAAGAAAAATGGCCACTAATATATTAGAGTTGTGAGTGGTTTTCCAAATGCAAGACCAAAAGCTGTTTGCATGGGATTTAAACTCTTAGTATAGCACTATTTTAAGGTTACATTTGATGTTTATATATGAATAATAATAATGTCACAAAGACAGGGTTTAGTCTTATTTGCTAAATCTCCTTTGGCAAAAAAAAAAAAAAAAAACTTTAAAGAAATCTAATGTCTGATAATCTTTTAGCACTTTGGTTACACACAAATGTTCTGTGACTTCCTTAGTTTAAATGTTTAGCATATTTTTTTATGTGTTTAATAATAATAATAATTCTTACATTTTAAATAATAATTCTTACATTTCAAATGCTCTTTTCTGAAATCACCTCATCCACCACCAGTGTGCAGCATCCACCTGGATGACGCGATGGCAGCCATATTACGCCAGACCGCACACCAGCTGATTGGTGGAGAGGAGACTAAAGAGTGATGAAGTCAATTATTATATGGTAATGGTTAGGAAGAAAAATTTGGCCATGATGCCAGGGTTAAAGCCCTACTATTTATGAAACATTTCAACTTGTGTTAGCAAAAAATTGGCAATTTTATTTATTTATTTTTTCCCAAGAATAGTATTTTTCCTTATGCAGTGAGTGAATATCTGTCCGGGCCTTTCTTAAAACTAGCTTCTAGAACTAAATGGAAAAAACTTTTCAGCCTTTTAAATGCAATCAAATAGTGTATTAACAGTGCTGATTAGACAATTCCAGTACCAACTAATTTTCTTTTTTGTCTTCTTTTTCTTTTCTTTTTACTCACTGTGCAGCTTGAAGAATGCAAATGGTTTAGCTCCAGCTGACCTGGCTCATGCTCAAGGCTTCCATGATTGTGCTCAGCTCCTCTGTAATGCTCACAACAAGATAAATCAGCTAAATGGATTCGCCCATAATGGGACTGACCACATGCACATTCAGGGTCGCAGTCTTTTAAATGGGACAACTAATAGGAAAAGATTTTTTGACGGCACAGAGCCAAACCATGTTAAAAAAGCAAGAACTGATAGTAAGTATGTTTTGTGCAGTATTGTGCTCGTGCAATATGAGATCAGGGAAGTCATTTTAAAAATATATATTTTATATCTAGGCTATAATTATTACAATTTTTCATTTCAGAAATGAATTCCTCAGTCAAGACAAACAGTGCAATTGGAGAGGAGCTTGAGAGTATGAATGTGGAATCAACTGCTGAAAACCAATCAGGTGGGACTGGACATTCTCCACCAATGTCTATTGACCTTGAACATCGTGAAGACAGTGTTTCATTGAGGATCCCCTCTCCCAACCCAAAAATGTTGGACCCCACAGCCGTGACATCTGTTCCTGGCCCCTGGCTATGGACAAACTCGTATGCTTATTTGTGATGGCCAAGTTTCTCGAGGCAAAACTGCAGTCTGTCAATGCAAACAACTTTGCTAGTGTATTCTTATGTTTTGAGGCTCTGAAATACCCATTTATCTAAATTAGAAAGACAGGTTATAGTTAATTAGAGTTAAAGAATTACATTTGCACTAAAAGTAGAAAAAAAACCATGTGACCATTTGGCAGAGAACAGTAGACATTATCTTGTATAAAATCTTGTATAAAACGAAATGCTGTGTGAGCAAAAATACACACAATGAAAATGAAAAGAAGACAAATGTGTTATTGTACAATTTTTGTTTCTCTGGTCTGGTCCAAGTTAATGTGTGATCAAGACATTTGTGCATAGTTCTGTTTCTGACACATATCTTGTTTTGAATGACAGATGAAGCCATAGCCACAGGTTTGAGGAATGGTCATGGGCATCAAAACAGTTTCACTGTCAACAACTTCAGCACAAACGGGCAGGGCTATGAATCTCTTTTTAATGGGGTTGAGACCATTCCAGCTGAACCAAGAATCGACATGTGCGGCTCACTGCACCTCAACGGCAGCCCAAGCAGCTGTGTGTCTCACCGGCCGGCATGGGGTGCATTTCCTCCAGATTCCAGTGAACATCTGCACTATGGACACTACCATGGATTTGGGGATACGGCAGAGGACCTGGAAGATGCTAGCATCTGTCATGAGCACAGTACAACTGTGAAAGTAGAGCAGCTCTCTGACCAAGAAGTTCTCAGTGCCGTGCAGCTGTTCCATGGATGCTAAAAGTGGAAAATTTCCATCCATTTGGTCGATAATGGTCATATTGATGGCAGTACAATCAGCCTTAAACGGAATGGTTGTCTTACACCTTAATGCAGGCTGCAATAAGAGTTTTCGTTTTTGAAAAATAGGGAAAATCTTTCTACCAAAGGGGAGCAATTGTATTGCATTTTTGTACCTGACATAATGACTTTATTTTATTATATGTATGTTTGAACTCAGCCTAGCCTAATTGGTGCATTTCATTTTCCCCTATAATAAAAAGTTAGAATGTTCAGATGTACAAGGAGTTGATTTTGTGTGTATGGATTTATAGTTAATTGGTAGTTTTGTGCCAATGAATACAAACTTTTTGAAAAGGAGAATTTTGTATGCTTTTTTGTTGTATTTTTACTTTTTCCTGAGAAGCAAAGCTTGCATGCTAACTGTAAAACAGTGCTGTTTAGTGGAAGATGTATGACATTTCTTTATCTTTGTACCCTATGTTCTGATTAAAAAACATTTGTACATTAAAAGAAACCCCTTTGCTACACAAACACAATTCTTATATATTAAAGTGCACATGTTTTTTTTTT
>CAIGQZ010032356.1:181793-208634 GCA_903798205.1 Danio tinwini
CTATGGCCAAACGTCTAGTGCAGAGCTGCAGTCTAGGCGCAGTAGCTGGACCTCCGCGAAGACACGTCTGTCCTTGGAGCATCACAGGAATCAGTCTTATGCTCTCCATCATGATTACCACAGCAGCAGCTCAGGATACGGCCTGGTCCGGGAACCTTGGGATCGTCTCGTCGCTGGTCTTGGATCGCATCAGTGGCACTGCATAGTCTGAGGGTCTCAAGATGACTACCTCCAGGTGGAAATACAGAATAAGGAGAATAATTAGCGTAGCTGCTGTTTATAGTGTATATAAACAAGAAGCAAAATCGTGTGTGGGGCACATCATGCGTCATACCGCTATGTAATGCACTGAGTGTATGCTTTGCTAAAAAGATAGGTCTTTAATTTAGTTTTGAAGAGTGAGAGTGTGTCTGAGCCTCGGACATTATCAGGAAGGCTATTCCAGAGTTTAAGGGCCATAAATGAGAAGGCTCGACCTCCTTTACTCGATTTTGCTATTCTATTCTGAGTTTTGAAATCTTAAAGAGCGGGTTGGATTGTAGCGAGACAAGAGGTTGGTTAGATAAACAGGAGCTAGACTATTTAAGGCTTTATAGGTAAGCAATATTTTAAATTCAATACGAAACTTAACAGGCAGCCAGTGTAAGGAGGATAAAATTGGGGTGATATGATCATATTTTCTAGACCTGGTAAGAACTCTGGCAGCTGCATTTTGTACTAGCTGAAGTTTGTTAATAGAGGATGCTGGGCAACCAGCAAACAGAGCATTACAGTAATCCAGCCTAGAAGTCATGAAAGCATGATATTTTCTGTTGTATCCAAACTAATACATCGTCCCAAAATCTTTGTACCACATTACATTGGAAAAAAAAGTGTTTAGTTGTTTCAATATCTAAATTACAAAACTGGCATACATTTGAGTCACCAATATTAAACTTTACCCTTAGAAATTCTTTTGCAGGATAAATGTGATTCCTAATTTTAAAGTGCACTTCTTTACATTTGGGATTAACTGGATATGAAAGAAATCTTTTTCTAATATCATGCACATTTTTCTTATCATAATGAGACAAAATACACGCTCTCTTAATAGGTCCTGGAAATCAACACTGTGTTAGACAATTTCTCAAAAATTTGTTTGAGCATTGTCTATCTGTAAAGTTAACATTTTCTATCTTAAGATCAATTATTTTAGGATTTATCGTTGAATATTTTATTTTTTTCCTTTAGGTTAATCATTTGCAATGGTATATTCTTAATAATTTTATCATATCTTTTAGGAGAACAACTTATTTGGTATTTTCGACAGAAAGCATTATAACTTAACATATTTCCTAAATTATCCATAACATGTGTTATTGACCATATGCCATTCTTCCACCATTCATCAATAAACAAGGACTTTCTATTCACCAAAATTCACCTGTTATTTCAAATAGATATGTGGGCTAAAATTATCTTTAAATATCAGTTTCCAATATAATAGTACTTGTTGATGAAAATCAGAATGTTTTATGGGAAGTTTAGTCAATTCAAAATCATTCTGTAACAAAAAAAACTAATACCACCACATCTCTTAAATATAACTGAAGGAATCTCAAACCAAAAAGAAGATTCATTTTTAATGAAAGATTGTAGCCATTTAAGTTTAATGGCCCCATTCATTATATCAAAGTTTATTGTTTTAAGACCTCCCTCCTTATAATCTTTAATCATATCACTCTTCCGTATGTAGTGATTTTTCATTTTCCAAATAAAATCAAAGTTCAACTTATTTACGGCTTTGATCTTTTTAGCTGACACTGCTAAAGAAAAACATGGATAAATGAATCTAGAGAGGCTTTCTATATTCATTAATAAGATTCTACCAAAAATTGTTATGTCTCTGTAACCAACTGGTCAATATTAATTTACATTTTTCAAAATTTTTGTCAAAATTTAAACTTTCTAAATTTCCTGTTTTTTTAGATAGCCAAATAGCCAAATATTTAATTTCATTTTTAACTGGAATATTATACAATGATGTGTTGGTGTGCTCATGAATGGCCATTAGCTCACATTTTGACATATTTAACCATAAACCTGAAGCTTCTGAGAAGTTTCTTATACACTGGAGTGCTAAGGGAATTTGCTTTTCATTTTCCAAAAAAAGTGTCGTATCATCAGCAAATTGACTGATAATAAACTGTTCCCCTTCTAAATTAATACCTGATACATTTCCCATTTTAATCAAAATAGATAACATTTCTGCAACCATGATAAAGAGCAACGGTGAACAGCCACATCCTTGCCTAATACCTCTTTTTATCTGGAAACGTGGACTTGTACCCTGTGTAAGAGATACAGAGCTGTTTATGTCTTTATAAATCATTCTAACAATGTTTAGAAATTTGGGACCAAAACCAAAATGATTTAGAGTCTGAAAGATAAATGAGTGTTCCACCATGTCAAACGCCTTATAAAAATCCAAAAATAAAACAAATCCATCTTCTTTAATTAGATGTCCATATTCAATCAAATCTAGGATTAGCCTAATATTATTGTGGATTGACCTATGTTTTAAAAAACCTGACTGCGTCTCACTAATGATTTGTGATATACCAGTTTTTAGTCTAAAAGCCAACATTTTAGTGAATATCTTATAGTCTGTATTTAAAAGTTTTATGGGGCGTAAATTGTCTAACAATCTCTTATCCTTATTTGGCTTTGGTAGCAAAATTATCAGGCCTTGTTTCATGGTTGGTAAAAGCTCGTTCTTTTGTATACATTCCTGTAAAGCTTCAAACAATAAATTTTTTAGGTCATCCCAAAAAAATGTATAAAAATCTATTGTTAAGCCATCTGGGCCTTAAATACACTATCAATTGAAGGGATATTATCTTTTATAACCTGAAAAAGGAATTAGAAATACTAGGGGAAAATGAAGATGTATATAATTTAGAATAGACTTTAAATACCTCATTTGCTATTTCAGTATGGTTTAAATGTTCAACATCATTTACAATTAAATTTTTAATTGAACTCTTTTCTTGTCTCCTTTTTTCTAAATTAATAAAAAATGAAAATTTTCCCCCTCTTCCAGTCACTTTGCCCTGGATCTCGCATATGCTCCTTTGGCCTTTTTAATATATAAATCATCTAGCATGGAGTGAAGCTTAATAAGTTTTTGTCCCTCCTCTTTTGACATATTTTGATTATAACATTTATTAATCTCTTGAATTAATTCTAATTCTTTTACACGTTTCTTTTTCATCCGATTTTTGCTAAATGTAATTGAAAACTCTCTCATTTTATATTTTAAATATTCCCATTTAGAACCACTTTGCTTTTTTTTTTACTTTTAACTTCAGCTATTTATTTTTTTTACATAAACACAAAAGTCATTATTATTAAGCAAATCAGCATTGAATTTCCAATAACTTTTATTATTATAAGATTTCTTATTTTGTTCTAAAAGTAAACTAATCACACTATGATCTGTTAGGGGGGCACCCGAAATGTTACATTTGGTTACATAACTTAAAAGAGTATCTGATCCTAGCCAATAGTCTATCCTAGATTTAGAAGTAGCATTTGGTTTAAACCATGAAAAGTGTCTAGACATAGGGTTTAGTTTTCTCCATATATCATTTAGTGAATTTGTTAAACAAAAGTCTTGAATAATACAGTTAATATGAGGACTACAAAATTTAGAAGGATATCTATCCATATATTCATCTGGTGTTGAGTTTAAAATCCATTGGACACACGGGTGTCACCTGTCGTTTGTGTTGACCTTAAATCAACCTTTACTTTGATGGCTCTGCTGTCTGCGACGCTTACAACGTCATTGGATCTCCGCCCACAACAAATGGATTTTCGCTTTTAAACAACGCAAGGGGGAGAACATTTACGTTGCATGTGACTGATTATAAATTCTAAAAATAACAGTGCATGTATATCTAATTATTGACAATAATTAAATTCCTACATAATTCCAAGGCTATTTGTAACGTCGATTTTTAGCGTTATTTCGGAAGGTTTATAGTCTGTTATTAAATTCTCACCCATACACGTTCTGACGTGGTATCGTCTATAACTCCGCGTAATGTAATTCCGCAACTTTGAGTGAAGGAGGACCTTTGGCGAGAAAGAAAAAGGTTTTATACTATCATTGTAAAGTTGTCCCCCTAACATTTGTATTTGCACAATTGTACCGTTTTCGGAATGTCTACTCCAGCACGAAGGCGACTGATGAGGGACTTTAAAAGGTAAATCATAAAAAATAAAAAACATACGGGGAGCTGTTGTTTAAGACGACGAATGAGAACTAATTTGTTTATCCTATATAGTTAAGTCATAGTTATAAACTAAAAATGTTTTTCTATTATTAAGAAAATAGGAAATTATTTCGTGTTCATGTAAATCTTACGAGTTTTACAAGTTTGGTTCCTTGTTTGTTTTTAACCCAACAGATTGCAAGAGGATCCTCCAGCTGGTGTTAGTGGTGCTCCGTCAGAAAACAATATCATGGAATGGAATGCAGTGATATTTGGGTATGTACTTCTTGAGAAGAGATTTGTTCTGTGTAATATACAAAAGGTTTTGTGTCTTTCTAATTTCACGTTTCTTGACTATGAAACTTGGTTGTTTTAATGCAAACAGTAATAAACTACTTTTCCAAATGGCTTAAACACTAAAACTTGACCGGTAGTAATCCACCTGTGCCTGTTTACACAGACTAAAAGTGAAAGTAAATGATGACGTGATGTCTTTGTTGTTATGCAAATTTGAGAAATGTAAATTATACATTTATTTAACAGACCAGAGGGAACTCCTTTTGAAGATGGTAAATATAAACATTAATGCATTGCAAAATTTGTAGTAATTAAAGTCAGGAGTATGATGCCATTGCCATATATTGTACTTATGCCATAAACCTTTTGTGTTTAAAGGTACGTTCAAATTAACAGTAGAATTCACAGAAGAATACCCAAACAAACCGCCCACAGTCAGATTTGTTTCAAAAATGTTTCATCCTAATGGTAAGCTTTTTTTAAAATAAATTTCAAAATCAATAACATAGCATTTTTTATCTGTCTTTTTGATAACAATAACAACAATGATACTTTAACATTAGTATATGCAGATGGAAGTATATGTCTTGATATCCTACAAAATCGTTGGAGTCCAACTTATGATGTGTCATCAATTCTCACTTCAATCCAGGTAATATAAAGGGAAGGTTTTTACCATTATGAGTACAAATGCAAACCAATACAGCTTGCTCACTTTTTTGTGTGTGTGTTTTCCTCAGTCTTTACTTGATGAACCAAACCCCAACAGCCCAGCTAATAGCCAAGCAGCTCAACTTTACCAGGAGAACAAACGGGAGTATGAGAAGCGTGTGTCAGCAATAGTTGAGCAGAGTTGGAGAGACAGCTAACCGTACGCTGCCAAGAACAGAACTTTTTTGGGATTACTAGTTGTGTGAATTGTAAGAATTGCAATAATATTATTATTATTGTTAGTATTTTTCCTCAATCAGTCTCCCAAATAATTCCCATAGCATTCTAATGCACTTTACTGAAAAGTTGTCTCTTTTACCTGGGAGAACTTGTGCTCATCCAATATCACCTGGTCAATCCTTTTTTTTTTCTTTTTTTTTTTTAAGTCACTTCACTTTGAGACACTCTGGATACCCTGACTATATGAAGAAATATGCAAAAGGACATTTTTTTGCAAGAAACAGAACTAAGCACCTCTGAATAGACATGATGCCAGACTCTCATTGAATTTTCCATGCCTCAGTTGGAACTGACCTTCATGAGAACCTGTTATGCTAAATTTGCATGTTCTGTTACATGCTTGCGTGTGTGTGTGTGTGTTTTCTATTCCATGTGTTACTTATCGCCTTTTATGTACTATTTTATAGTAATACAATGTAAATTTTGCATTTAAACGTGCTCAGAAAAACTAATTTATCAACAAGCACAATATCTACATATAACCATGTTATGAGAGCAAAAAAAACTGGTAAGTTACTTGTTTTCAAAATACAAGAAATTATTCATTTACTAGCCTTGTATTTATGAGTAGCTTTTCATACATCATGCGTAAGACTTTTTTTACAACTTTACTGCATACAAAGGAAGATTATATACATTTTTGAATAAAATGTATCCAAATTTGAGTTAAATGTTTTTTTGAACAAGGTTTTCACAATGCATCATCAGTCGGCCATGAGTGAGAATCCCAAATGTACTCTTCTATGCCATTTTGTAGTATAAATAGCATAAGTAGTGCATGCACTCTGAAATGTTTTATTCTGAAAAGAATAAGTGCACCTTAAATACCCAAATGATGCACTTGTTTAACCGTTAAAGAGGCCCTATTATGCATTAAAAATGGTCTCCAACAACAGGCTGATATGCATGCAAGGTCAAAAAACCCTTTCATTGTCATAGAATATGCATTTATTTTTACCTAATTATCCCAACGACTCCCATATGATTTGTTAAGCGATTCATTTGTTCCCAAACAACTTCCCTTTCAGTTAGCCATTCAGTTAACCATTCAGCTCATTCATCCTCCCTGTCTGCTCACCCGTTTGTGTTCAACGTTTTCTAAATAAACTGTTACATCTTTTACTTACCCAGTCTGTCCGTCTGCTTCATAACAAAAGGTAGTAAGAGAAGAATATAAGGTAATTCCTAAATTCAGGAGAAACAATGGACATATTGGTCTAAAAGTCAATAGCATTGTCAAAAGAGCTAAAGAAAAAGCTAGGAGAAGTGGACACAGCAAAGATTTTGAGAGATGGAAGCCATCTAGTAATTTGTAAAAACGAGAATCAAAAATTTGTAAAAGCATTAAAAATGGATAATGTTTGGAAGAAAAAAGTGAGTAAAAGGAATATTTTGGGTGAGAATCAACCTAAACAGGCATTCCTATTGAGGAGGTTCTAAAAAAACTCGGGAGGTGAAGTGATCAAACTAAGGTTACAAAAAACAATGAATGGGGAAAGAGTTGATGGCTTATCAATTCTTCTGGAATTTCAAGTATCAGTGATTCCAGAGAGGATTAAAACTGGATATGCTATAGATGTCAAAGTTGGGGACTTATAGCAGGGAAAAGGGAAACAAAGATGACCCGACTGTGGAGGTGATCATTTATTTAAAAACTTTGAGGGGAAGGAATAAGATAAATGCTGTAATTGTGAGGGCCAACATAGGGTAACATACAGTGAATGTGAGGCAAGGAAGAAAGCTGTAAAAATTGAACAAATGAAAGTTGTAAACAGTTTATGCAGAGGCAGTGGAGAAGGGCCAAGAACAAAGGAAAGGTGAAAATACTGACTAAGCTAAAGAAATAGTGAGAAAAGAAGTTGGCCAAGTAGAAAAAAGTAGTACAACACTGACAATGGATAAGCAGATTTTTTTTTATTGCCTATGTAATTAATTGTACTGACCCAGTCAAACACAAAACTGAGAAAATAATTGTGAAAGGAGCTAGAGATAAACTTACCTAAAAATTATATTAGCTAATATAGAGAAATAGAGAAGAAGAGAATGAGGGAGGGTTTATAATATTTGTTAGACAAGGTTTACAAAGTTTTTAAAGAAAGTGAAAAATGTAAAAGATTTATAGAAGATTTTGGAAATAATTTTCATAATCCATGTAAAAGATTGTCAGAAGGGAAAATTATATGCTGAGGGGATTTTAATGCTCATAGCATGATATGTAATGATGGAAATGGATTAATGATCAAAGAATTAATGGAGATCAAAGAATGATGATGCAGAGGTATGACGGATAATGTAAGAACAGGGAAAGAAACAGCAATTGACCTAACACTTGTTTCAAATTCTTTAGCAGGAATATGTTTATGGGATATGATTAATAAAACAACAATAGGAAGTGACCATTACCCTATAGTGGTAAAAATAAGGGTAAATATAGAACAAAGTAATATAACAGGAATAGAAAGATGGTGTTATGAAAAATCTGACTGGGAGACATTCAGCCATATAAGTGAGCAAAACATGATAAATATTAAAGTTAATAAGGATGTTGACAAGGTGAATATTGATGTTTGTAATGCTATTTTGTATGCAGCAAATCTATTCTGAAGAAAGGGCATAAGGAAAAAAGAACACGGTGGAATCAAATCTCAAAATAAAGGTAAAAAGTTGAAAAAAAGAGTCAGCTATATTACAGAATTTTATTGATTAGAAAAGAGCACAAACAATTGCCAGTTGATTTATAAAATATTAAAAATGAATATTGGAGGAAGTTTTATAATATAGTAAGAAAAAAAAATTTGTCAAGTACAGGAAATGATAAAAAGATTAAGTGGGATAAAGAGAGAATTTGCATATCTGGTATTAAGGGATGAAGGTAAACATCTCTGAGGGATGAGGAGAAAGCGGAAATGCTGACTGAAAGTTTTGTCAAAATTTATAAATTTGATAATATTTGTGAAGAGGGCAAAAGAGGAAGGTCAAGAACAATAGAGCAATATAAGGAACTAGTACAAATGAGGAATGCAATATTCATTAATTAATTACCCTTATGCATTGTCCCTTATTAGATTAGATTAGATGCAGGTTAGGTCTAACCAGGAGTGCAATAGCAGCAAGTGCAGGATACAGGTATAAGTTATAAAATGCAGTTATAGAAAAACTATGGGTAATATTTACAGATAGATGTACTATAAACATTATATACAGGTTGTTTAAGCTATGAACAGAGATTAACAATAGATCAATATTTATACACTATAAAACTAGGTTAGTTATAAAACTAACCTAGAGGTTTTTAGAATTGCATACAAAGACAGTATGTCCAGCTATAGGAGGGCTCTTAAATCTGCCAGAGCTGAGCACCTCCGCAAACTGATAGAAAATAATCATAACAATCCTAGATTTTTATTTAGCACCATTGCTAAATTAACAAATAATCTGTCATATTTGGAACAAAATGTCCCACCGCAAATTAGCAGTGATGACTTCATGAATTATTTCAGTGATAAAATAGAAGACTTTAGACAGAAAATAGAAGATGTTAAACTTTCTGCACCACCTTATACTCCAGATCCAGTAAACATTCCACTGAATCAAAATAACCTACAATGCTTCAAAATTATAGAACAGGAAGAGCTAGATAAAGTTATAAATAGATCTAAACCAGCTACATGTATGTTAGACTCAATTCCAACAAAATTACTGAAAGATTTGCTACCTGTTATAGGAGAGCCTCTCCTTAACGTTATCAACTCTTCTTTAGCTTTAGGCCATGTTCCAAATCCTTACAAGCTAGCTGTTATTAAACCTATTATTAAGAAACCACAACTGGACCCCAGCAACTTAGCTAATTATAGGCCTATTTCAAATCTTCCGTTTATGTCTAAAATACTAGAAAAAGTTGTTTCTACCCAATTATGCTCCTTTCTGCAGATGAACAATATTTTTGAAGTGTTTCAGTCAGGTTTCAGGCCTCATCATGGTACAGAAACCGCATTAGTAAAAATAACCAACAATTTACTTTTAGCTGCTGACCAAGGGTGCATCTCACTATTAGTTTTACTCGATCTTAGCGCCGCTTTTGACACCATTGATCACAATATTCTCATAGACCGTTTACATTCTACAGGTGTCCAAGAACAGGCTCTTCAATGGTTTTGAGTCATACTTAGCTGATTGTTACCAGTTTGTCAATATTAATGGACAGCTCTCACAAGTAAGGCCAGTAAAGTACGGGGTCCCTCAAGGATCAGTTTTAGGCCCTTTGCTGTTTACAATATACATGCTTCCCCTGGGGGACATTATTAGAAAACATGGGATCAGTTTTCACTGCTATGCAGATGATACTCAATTATACATTTCAACTAAACCGGATGAGATGTCTAAACTGTCTAAGCTAACTGAATGTATTAAAGATGTTAAAGACTGGATGACCAACAATTTTCTTCTCTTAAACTCAGACAAAACAGAATTATTACTTATTGGGCCTAAACCCTGTACACAGCAGTTCTCACAACTCGACCTGCAATTAGAGGGATACAAAGTTAGCATTAGCTCTACTATAAAGGATCTGGCTGTCATATTAGACAGCAATTAAACTTTTGAAAGTCATTTATCCCATGTCACAAAAACTGCCTTCTTCCATCTGAGAAATATTGCTAAATTGCGAAATATGCTATCCATCTCAGATGCAGAAAAGCTAGTTCATGCTTTCATGACCTCTAGGCTGGATTACTGTAATGCTCTGTTCGCTGGTTGCCCAGCATCCTCTATTAACAAACTTCAGCGAGTACAAAATGCAGCTGCCAGAGTTCTTACCAGGTCTAGAAAATATGATCACATCACCCTAATTTTATCCTCCTTACACTGGCTGCCTGTTAAGTTTCGTATTGATTATAAAATATTGCTTCTTACCTATAAAGCTTTAAATAGTCTAGCTCCTGTTTATCTAACCAACCTCTTGTCTCGCTACAACCCAACACGCTCTTTACGGTCTCAAAACTCAGGGCTTCTTGTAGTACCTAGAATAGCAAAATCGAGTAAAGGAGGTCGAGCCTTCTCATTTATGGCCCCTAAACTCTGGAATAGCCTTCCTGATAATGTCCGAGGCTCAGACACACTCTTACTCTTCAAAACTAGATTAAAGACCTATCTTTTTAGCAAAGCATACACTTAGTGCATTACATAGCGGTATGACGCATGATGTGCCCCACACACGATTTTGCTTCTTGTTTTTTATACACTATAAACAGCAGCTACGCTAATTATTCTCCTTATTCTGTATTTCCACCTGGGGGTACTCATCCCGAGACCCTCAGACTATGCAGCGCCACTGATGCGATCCAAGACCAGCGACGAGATGATCCCAAGGTTTTCATAATCCTGGACCAGGCCGTATCCTGAGCAGCTGCTGTGGTGGTCATGGAAGAGTGGAGAGCATGAGACTAATAGGAGAAATGGTCGTGCCCAACTGAGCCAGGTTTCTCTCTAGGTTTTTTTTAAATCTTCACTTTCATCAATTGGTGAAGTTTTTTCCTCGCCGCTGTCGCCACTGGCTTGCATGGTTCGGGATCTGTAGAGTTGCGCATCAATGATGGATTTGCTCTTCAGTGTTTGGACTCTCAGTAGTGAATATTAACCCACACTGACCTGAGCTAAACTGAACTGAACTTAATCTCTGAAAACTGAACTGACACTGTTTCAATTTAATATATTCTTCTATGTGAAGCTACTTTGACACAATCTACATTGTATAAGCGCTATACAAATAAAAAGGAATTGAATTGTATACAGTTTGCTATTAATAATCATAATTATGCAGATATATGTGAACATAATTACAAAAGTATATGTGTCCCTTATTTATCTGGGGTCGCCACAGCAGAATGAAGCACACGCTCACATTCACATACGCACTACAATGTAGTTTATGAGGTAGATAATGATCTGGGATTGTCACTTTTTGCTGACAATGGGACAACTTGGAAAAGGGGAAGGACTATTATTGTTAAGACGTTACAGGGGGCTATAGATAAAGTAGAAAATGGTCATATAAATGTTATTTAAAAATTTCAGTTGAATAGACAAAAATAACGTTTTTTACAAGGAAGAAAATTGGACAAGAGATAAAAATAATACATTTTATAATCTATGATATAATCAAGAACTGAAAAGAGTGAAACATTAAGTTTTTAGGGATTTGGTTTGATGAGAGAATTATATAGACAGTGCATATTCAAAAAATAATGAACAAATGTAAGAAAATAGGCTAATAAAATTAAAGAGGTGTTTAGTTGTTAGTGAATAAGTAGCAGATAGGTTGGGATTAAAGGCATTTATTGTGGATACATTACAGTGGGGATTGAAAGTTTGGGCACCCCAGGTAAAAAAAAAAAATATATATATATATATATATATTAATGTGCATAAAGAAGCCAATGAAAGATGGAAAAATCTACAAAAGGCATCATATGACAGATTAGACATTCTTATAATATGTCAAAAAAGTTATATTTTAGTTCCATTGTTACTATCAGATGCAGCAGTAGATTTTACACTATTATATTTATTCAGTTTTTAAATTCATTTCATTTCTTATTATTGACTAATATGAAAATGTTCATATGATTTATTTACAATACACTTTGTAAAGGAATAGTTTCTGTCTTTTAGTAGATATATGAAAGACTTGCTTTGTTTACCAAATGTGTGGATGTAAATGTATTTGCTTAGTAAACATTAAATAAATAAAAACGTGTTATTTTTTATTTTATATATTACGTTTTGTTACGATACTCCCAACATCATTCTGCATTACTTTTTTATTTATTAATTTATTTTACAAAATTCTGCGCAGAAATAGCAAAAAATGTCTGCAGATTCTTTCTGGCCGTTTTGGTGTATACCTGTAGGTGTGTACAGGAGAAATGATTGCATGTCATGAAGATCCACACTCCTTACCAGTTGGTGGCGGAAATAAACCATGCTGTTGTTTCTCACCCGACAATAAATGTATAAGAAGAAGATGACCATGAGTTGAGAGCGATTGAATGTCATCAATAATTCACCGAGATGCTTAATTTTTTTGCGATGACACGTCGATAAGGTTATAGCCTATGAAACAACTGCAAAATCTAAACATCGAAAATGCGCTTAAGTGTCGGTTTAAGATCATCTCATTAACGCAATATTTTAAGCTCTATTCAAATATTTTGCGTTATACGGATGTAACTTAGTAGGATGACAATGAGGCTGGCTTCAGCACTGATACTTAATTCTGGCTTTAGAATCAGGCGTGGGACACATAGTGGAGTTACAAAAACATCATTGCTGTGCCGTCGTAATGCATGCAGCAGGACGGAGAAAGGGTGGGTAAAACCAGTGGGCTTTGACACCGGTGTAACGGCTTACAACAGTCTTACCAAGCAGAAAGAACCTTTGATTCTGTCACAAGAAAAAATTGCTACCTGGTAAGGCAGCTGTCTATAACTAATTTCATACATGTTAATTGCAATCGTATTTTTTTTTTTTTACGTATTTACGTATTTTAATAACTTTCAGGTATAGTTGTGGACCCACTGTTTATGATCATGCCCATCTTGGTCATGCATGGTAAGTGTTTAAATATGTTTTTATAAATTGTATCTTGTTTTTGGTTTAGCTTCAAGGGAACAAGTCTGTATTCAGTTATTTAAACTGCTATCACCCTGGTCATGAGCTGAATCTTGCTGGTTCTCAGTATATATCTGGACATTTACATCCTGTTTAAAAGTTCTTAATTACATTTAATTCTGGAGATCAGTGAGCATTTGAACAATTTATGAACTTTGTTTTATTGTTTGGTCATTTCCCCCCCTGCCATCCTCCTCTTTCTTTTGTGCAGCTCATATGTCAGATTTGATATCCTTCAAAGGATATTATCAAGACTTTTTGGAATTAATGTCATTCATGTTATGGTCATCACTGACATTGATGATAAAATCATACAAAGAAGCCTTGAGGTAAGTCAACTGAAAAGATATTGTTTCATCCATGTGTTTGTACATGAACAATTCGTCATAGTGGGATGTAAAAATGTAAATGTAGAAAGTTAACTTTTTTTCAGGAGAACATCTCGCCCATCATTCTTGCACGAATGCACGAGGAAGAATTTAAGAAGGATATGCTAGCACTACGGGTACACCACCATTTTTGTATTGATCTTTCCTGAAATGTCAATACATGTCTTACAATTTTTTGGTTTATTTGTCCAGGTTCTTCCTCCTGTGGTATATATGAGGGTGACAGAAAATATACCTCAAATTATAGCTTTTATAGAGCGTATTATTGGAAATGGACATGCCTATGTCACAAGTCAAGGTGTTTCTATTATTTCTTTTTTTTGTATCCCCCTTGTGTAAACAACATGAAACTGAATGGTCATTACTATTTGTTAATCTAGGGAATGTCTACTTTAACACGCAGTCTGTTAGTCATCGTTATGGCAAGCTTGTCAATCTTGGAGGAAATGCTGGGGAGCAGGGTATGTTCATTTTTCTTTGGAAGTCTTCATCTTTACAGGTGGACACTTTAATCTGAAAACTGAACTGACACTGTTTCAATTTACTATATGCTTCTATGTTAAGCTGCTTTGATACAATCTACATTGTATAAGTGCTATACAAATAAAGGTGAATTGAATTGAATTTAATCATTAAAAAAACTTCTCAACACAAACCTGCTTAACAGCACTAAAGACATATTGCTGATTTGTTACTGTTTATAAGAGAAGTTAATTTATGTTTTTAATATCTACTGGAAACTATGACCTATGTTTTGAAGAGTAATTTACAACTTCTTATATTTTAGGGGTTCAGGACAAAGTGAATTCGAGAGACTTTGCTTTGTGGAAAGCATCCAAACCATTTGAACCTCACTGGGAGTCACCTTGGGGACAAGGAAGACCTGGGTGGCACATTGAATGTTCCACAATTGCTAGGTAAATTTCAAAACTTAATGTTAAAATTTGTTTGCATTCTTAAGATTTTTTTTAAAAGGATAGTTTTCTTAGTTTAAACATAAAAAATTACCTGAGGCAAGGCCATAACTCTGTGTTTTTTATGGATTATTTGAATTGCATGAATAATTTAGCATTTTGTAAAGTTATTGTCTAAAATAAAAATTAACAATATATTATTTTTCCAGTATTAAATTCAGCATTACAAAAGGCATTTTTTATTTCATTTATAATTTTTTTCCATGCCTTCTATAAACTATCCCTTAACTGCCTTTGTTGGTGTTTGAAAGTAGATCCATGCGCAGTGTTCATGCTTCAGTGAGTGCTAAAGTTATGCCGAGTTCAGACTGCATGATTTTCAAAGTAGTCGTGTCACAGATGTTCTTACACTGCATGACTATCTGGGCTTGCGTTTTGTTGCTGCTTTGTTTACACTGCAAGATGGATCGACGACAGAAGGTTTTACACTTTAAAATATGGAGAATCGCCGACAACTTTGTCCAAACTACCTCACAACCAAAAACACGTGCTATATATTTTGATATTAACTACAATACGAGAAAGAAGCATTTAATAGGGTAGAAAATGTACATATTTGCTCACCTGGGTTTGAATGGAATTATTCATTTCTGCTCAACTTTTTTTTTTCCGACCCAGCTGTGATTTGCTCAGATGACACGTCAAACAGACACGGGTGCTCCTGCCAAATTTCTGCTAGTTTTTCTCCATTTCTTGGGTCCAAATAAACTGAAAATGAGCGCTTTTAACTTCTCCCCCAACCTCCCTCTGGCCTGCAGGAAACCACACTAGTGGATGCTGCTCTCTCATTGGCTGTAGGTGATTGCCAATGTTATTTTCAGTCAAAATTCATTTCACAAAGCATGATTTGAATAGTCGACAGCTCCAGATATTTAGCACGCCAAATATCTCACCGGCATCGGCGACTCATCTGCGATTCTTTCAGATGATGTCTTTGATAGTTCACACTGTGTGATTGTCACTCTTGTACATAAGCACCGATTTGCCTGTGATTTCAGGCATTTGTCTGCGATTTCTCAAAACCTGCCAGCGAGTCAAAATCGGGGTTAAAATCATGCAGTCTGAACTCGGCATTAAATATACTTTCACATAAAAGTCAATGACCTGTAAGTTGAATTCTTGCTTTTTGCCTATTCACGTGCACAAACACAGTTGTGAGAACTGAATACACCACTGTAGCAAAGGATACCTTCCATTAGGGCTAGCTAGAAGGACCATAATGAACTAGGTGTGTCAGTCAGAACTCAATAGAGTGATGAAGTCAGCTTAATAGTATTTATTATTAACTGGAGTGAATCTACAGAAAGAGGGAGCCAGCCTGTTCATACACCAATCAGTGATTTATGTGCAAGATGTGATGTGAGCGGTAAAGCAGAAGGGAAGTTTTCATTGAGATTGTTACATGAACTAGCTGGTTAGTATGGGGGATGAAGCGATGTATTTACTGTGGTCCTAGTGGCATAGACAGACAGTGTGCACAGAAGTTCAGTTGTGATTGATAAGGTGAAATGAGCTGAAGAGCTGTTAGTTAGAGCTTCCTGGCCACCATCAGGTCTAAGAAGTGGGCAAGGCTTGATCTGTACATACATGGAGTATGTGGGTGTTTGTGTATGTGGTTTCGCTGGAAAACACAAGCAGTATAATATAAATTATACACAGATAGCATTAGTGGCGTACAAAATATTAGCTGCTCCCTATATTACAGCACTTATAGCAACGTAATGAGGCATAAACACAACACAACACAATGTATATATTACTAAATACTTCAAAAGAACTTATCATCAAGAACATAATGATTTTAGCTCACTATAGGAAACTGACGCACTGTTCAACAGTGTATGAATGGCTGACTGACTGCATCATCACAAGAGTGATCTTTCATGAAATAATGTGACAGAGATGGGAGTCAGCCACACATGTGCAAGTCAAAAGCAAGTCTCGAGTCATAACCTTCAAGTCTCAAGCAAGTCAAGTCAATTTTTGCCAGGCGCAAGTCAAGTCACTGCTTATTTCCAGTCAAGTCGTAGCTTAATGCAATAATGTCAAGATCTCGAATCGCAGCTGTTTTGGAACACTGCTCCAAAATCTTTTGAAAGACCCAGGTCACGTGACTAAAGCAGTTCAAAGGATCAGTAAATACACAAGCATTGTGATAGTTGACGAATCTGCCACAAACTCTCCTAGCCGAGTGGACCGTGCGTGGGCATAAGAGTGACCAGAGTTCGAATCTTGGCTTGTACAAGCATTCAGAAATTGTAGATTTTTTTTTTGTGACCAAAACAACACATTTATTTACATAGAGTTAATTCAGATGTCAGACTTATGTTAAATACCCACGACTAATTAAAGCATGAACAATGACCGTTTAACAATCTCTATATTGTGAGGAACTTTACTTATGGCCAGCTTCATAATAAAAGTTGTCCGATCACCGACCATAATAATGTACTTTCACTTTCTTACTCATCCTTTTGCACAACCACCATGAACACAAACCCAAAACATTCATTCAAACGGCATTATTACTTTGGTCTTGACAGCACTCAAGGACATGTGGGACCAGTAGAGCACACTGTACTGTTATTCTTGTTTTAACTAAATTTTGTAAGTTTTTGTCATTTAAACCACGAACATTGAAGAGAACTCATGCTTGAGATTTGGAAAGTGCACTCACCTAAAAAGTGAATGGAAATTTCAATGCACAAATTGCATGGGTTATACAATGAAACTGAAATGTCTGGTTTTAGACCACAATAATTCATTAGTATGGTGTAGGGCCTCCTTTTGCAACCAAATAAAGCATCAAATAATTGTGGGAATGATAGATATAAGTCCTGAACAGTAGTCAGAGCGATTTTGAGCTGTTCTTTTTGCAGAATATTGGCCAGGTCACTACATGATGCTGGTGGAGTAAAACGTTTCCTGACTCCCTCCTTCAAAACACGCCAAAGTAGTCCACAGCCCAAGATTTTCGCTGCTGGCACCATTAAATCTGACGTTTGGCATTGGCACAAGTGACCAAAGGTTTGGTTTTAGCAGCACAGTCATTTATATTGATCCTGCCTGACGAACAATTTTTGTGGAAACAGGAAAGTTGAGGTGCACATTTAATTCTGCAGTTAGTTGTGCAGCTGTGGTTTTAAATGTTTTGGATTCAGTGTCAAATTTAGCCATAAAACTTCCAACACTAAAATGGCCAGTGTTTCAGTTTTCAGTTTCATTGTCTAACACTTGTTGACAAAAAATAACTCACTTCTCTGAACAGTCAAATTTATTTATGTCCAACAATTATGTCAACATTCCTGATGTGAAGACTATTATTAATCAGTTATGACTGTAGCCTTACAATTGCACTCCTTATCCAAACACCTAATCCAATCACTGAGGAGTCATCCTAATTTATTATTGCAGACATCCCCAAATGAAACGGGCACTGCTTAGAAAAGTTTGATGAGCATTACTTAATAACTAAGGTGATAAGCCTCTTCGTGTATGGTCTCTTGGAAATGGGAATGTTCAGT
Organism: Danio tinwini; assembly: GCA_903798205.1. Taxonomy (NCBI): domain Eukaryota; kingdom Metazoa; phylum Chordata; class Actinopteri; order Cypriniformes; family Danionidae; genus Danio; species Danio tinwini. Next base: position 199,856 of record CAIGQZ010032356.1, read on the forward strand.
GTTTGTTGCAGAATTGTCCATTTTTTTACGTTTTTAATTTATCGTAATACCTAACCCCATCAAATAACATATGCAATGGTGACCCCTATTACAAATTGTTTTGCTTTTTATCTTCAGCTCAGTGTTTGGACATCAGTTGGACATACATTCTGGAGGGATTGACCTTGCCTTCCCACATCATGAGAATGAAATTGCCCAGTCAGAGGCATATCATCAGTGTGAACAGTGGGGAAACTACTTTCTCCATTCTGGTAATGCCCTTATTATTCTGGTTTAAGCAGTAGTATTGGGAGGGGATGTTTTAGATACTTGTTACAATGCATTTGTGAAATTTTACTTTAACCAATACAATATATGGAAGTTAAATTAAAACAACAACAAAAACTGTTTTTTGAAGGGCACCTTCATTTAAAAGGAAGTGTAGAGAAGATGTCAAAATCCTTGAAGAATTATGTAACTATAAAGGTAACAAATATAAATGTACAATGAAAATGATGTGTTGAACTTTTAATATAAATGTAATGCATCATTTAAATTTAACTCTCTTTTTTTAATATATATATAATTTAGGATTTTCTGGCATCTTATACTGCTAACGAGTTTCGACTTTTCTGCCTTCTGACTAAATACAGATCAGGTATGTTACAAGCTGAAAAGTACTCCTGCAATAAGTCCCCACTAGATGCTCTACATTTTTATTTTTTGTTTGTCCAGCAATCGACTATAGTGATGCTAGCATGAATGAAGCCCAATCTACCCTGTCCACCATCTCTGCCTTTTTCCACAATGCACGGGCCTACATGCAGGGCCACATGCAGTGCCAGCCAATAGAGGAAGGATTACTCTGGGAGAGGTAAAAGCAGATCACTTGCATGGTCTGTTATACATTTTGACCCAAACAGTAACATAAATACAGCCAGGTTCAAAACTTCACACAGCAGCACACACTTGTCAGTAACATCTCAAGAAGCATCTGATTGCACTAAGTCAGACAAGAGTGTGTGCCCACTGGCAGGTAAAAGTCTGTCTCTTAATCGAGCACTTTAAACTCCTGTTAAAGTTGCCTTGAGCTGATGCACCAAAGAAGATATCTATTGACATCTCTAGTATGCTGGAGGCTTATGCAACTACAAGGAGCTCTTGGGAAATTCCTCTTAAACTTTTTCCCTCCAAGACAACTTGACTACTGGCTTTCGCTTTTGAAAATCATTTCATTGTCATTTGAATCAGCAGGATTCCATTTGTGCCACTCCAAGCCGGACTTCTCCACATGCATTTGTTGCTGTTAATGTTTCCCAAGCCCATTCAGTAGCTTATTCTGTTTTAAGTGCTTTATTTGTTCTTTAGGCTCTCTACACTTTTACGTCTGGTTTTGCCTAGATCAGCTTATTTACGTGCATGAGTGAATTCCAGTTGACTGTTCTCTAGCATATAGGGTCTTACTGTGAGTATATTAAATAATCAGGAAGCTTTCAATATTTTCCATAGCTGGATTTCGAAAACGACACAATGAATAGAATGATGTGTTACTGTTTGCAACACCAGTTTTCTGAAACATCAGGTGGAGAGATCTACCAAAAGTACTGTATGCCTCACTTGCTGCTTGAAAAACAAATATGCTTACAGTGGAAGTGTAGCACTTGCTTGGGGTTTTATTCACTCAGTGAAGGTCCAGACCCTTACATGTCAGTGTGTACACATACTGTACATGCTCATTTTGTCATGCCAGACAATTGGATGCAGAGATCAGGCATAAAGGTAAAACCTTTATGTACACTACCGGTCAAAAGTTTGGGGTCAGTAGGATTTTTAAGTGTTTTAAAATAAGCTTCACCTGCTCACCAAAGCTGCATTTGTTAAATAAAAAATACAGTACAAATGGTACAATTGTGAAATGTTATTGCACTACAAAATAACTGTTCAAAAGTAGTTTATAATTAAATTTAAAAATTTGGTTTAGTGATTTTAATGATGGATTTTCAACTTCATTACTGTGTTCAGAGTCACATGATCCTTCAGAAAACACTCTAATAATCATTCATTTTTTCATTTTCTTTTCGACTTAGTCCGTTTATTAACCTGGGGTCACCACAGCAGAATGAACCGCTAACTTATCCAGCATATGTTTTACGCAGCAGATGCTTTTCCACCTGCAACCCATCACTGGGAAACATCCATACACTCTCATTCACACACATACACTATGGAAAATTTAGCTTACCCAATTCACGTGTACCACATGTCTTTGGACTTGTGGGGGAAACCGGAGCACCCAGAGGATACCCACGCAAACATGGGGAGAACATGCAAACTCCACACAGAAAACTGCAAAGTGACCCAGCCGAGGCCACTCAAATATTAATTATTATTATTATTATTATTATTATTATTATTATTATTATTAATTATAATAATGTAATAGTAATAAAAGCAATAATCACTGGGGTAATAATTTCATTTGAAACTACATACAATAGGAAAGCAGTTATTTAAAATTTTAATAAATATTTAACAATTAAACATTTATTAAATGTTCCCTTGATAAACAGAATAATTTTCTTAAAAAAAAACATGAAAAAAACTGACCCCATGAGTGTACGTAAAATTATTTTCTGTCTCTTCAGTTTAGGACCAGTTTGCTTACAGAGACATACAGAAGCTGTATGTCATATAATAGGTTTTATTTTCTGTTGGTCTTTTTGCACAGTAGTTGCTGCCACCAGGTGATAGGTGATATTGCAGGTTGTTGACTTTTATGAGAATATTAGACTGATCTTTGACTTTGAATGGTTTAAAACCTATTGTAGGAAGCATGCATGCTTGGATAGAAATTTTTTATTGCAATGTATTGATGATCATATATTTTTGATGATCATTTCAAATGCCTTTGACTTTGGTTTCTCATTCATTCACATACAGTAATCAAGATGCTCATTTGAGCTGTTATATGTACAGAACAATAAGTGAGTCATACATGATAGTAAATATGGTTAATATTTCTGATTTTGCAATGACTTCATCTCACTTGCTTTTTGTCTTCACTGTCTTTATTTGTTTAAGGTTGTCTAATACACAGACCAGTGTTCATAAAATGCTCGCTGATGACTTTGACACACCAAAAGCTGTGGATGCCATTATGAGTCTCATTTACCTTGGCAACTGTCAGCTTCAGCCTGCTACTAAGGTAACATTATAGGGTAGGTCACTAAGGCCTCACATTTTTTATCTCCGTTACACAATCTCAAAATATTAAAACTTAATGGCTTTTAATCATCATTTTAACTGTGTCTGCAGGTGGATGGGCCTAGGAGTCCTGCTGTATTTGGAGCCATGCTGTCCTATGTTATGGAAATAATGAGTGTTTTTGGGGTGGATCTATTGGACAAAACGGTGAGAAATCAAACATCACTGTCTATTCCTTGCCAGTAAGTTGATATGTTATTTAGGAGATCTGGGATAATGCTAACTTAGAATAATAGCACTGAAAATGCATGTCCTACCCTGCCATACAAAGACACGCCTGTTCGAGTCATGAACGCATACATCGAATAGATGACCATAGACAACCTTACAACACTAGATCATGTCATTCACCAGTTAGAAAACGTTATAGTACTTTATAATACTACAATTAAAAGCTTTAAAACCTTTTAAAAAATGGTATTGTATCTAGCACGTTTTCAGTTGTGTAGCAAGCAAAACTTATAATGTGCAACTTGTTACACATGCAGTGATCGCTGGTCTCTGCTTACATCTCTGAGACACACACTTTTTTCAACATAAGCGACTAAAACATAAGCATTTCCCCAAAGCTGAAACTTTGCCACAAAGCCATACTTGCATGCTATTTCAGACCGAAGTTGCATGGTAAACAATACAGGGAGGGTCTCACAGGTTGTCATTGTTCAAAAATAAACTAATTTGTGAACATAAAACCAACTTTACCACAGTAAAGATGACTAACGTTAGTAGAAATAGCACTATTTACCTGTGTTTTGTTATTAAACTAAATAAAAATCTGAAATAAAGAATGCTAAAAACAGAAATGTCCTGTCATCTTTTATATTACACTTGCATTTCCAAGACAATGACTGACACTAATGACTGCTCGCTGCTCCTCACATTGCTTGTTCACAACTAAACTAATGCTTAGGTCTATTTATCTAACTATATTTTGATTAAATTACATTATCGGTGCTGTAAAAGGTACCTTGTGAAATTTAAAGTTGTTGCCGGAAGTTTTTAGCGGCTGAACAACATTTCTGTGCATTTAGTCCATAAAAGAACCCAATCTACATAAGCTTTGTGTGACAAATAGTTTTAAAACATACCTGTCTAAATGTAATGCTTCAGCCTTGGTGTCTTCCTTCGGACTGTGTTTTGAACTTATTCCCTCCCATGTGCAAAAGCAACTATGATATTGATTCAGGATTTTAAAGTTTTGATTCAGCATTTTTGGCCAGAGCCTTTTCAAAAACAATCTTTCTTTTCATGGATACAAGACCACATTGGTCTTTCAGAAGGAAGGTCAGGTTGACTCTCTCTGTCATCAGCAGCAGGTCATCACACTGCACGTGAATGCACAAATGATAGATCTATTTGTGTGAACTGGGTGTGCAGTTATACAAACCTACATTTGTTGACAGACAGTTTAAGTTGCCCATCATGATTTATTTATTTTTTGTCTATTAATGTAGATTAATCATTACTATTGCAATGTGAAGAGACTTTCAACCTGCACAACAAAAAAATGTTTATGAAGACAAATCACCTACTGCACCTTTAATTGTCTGTCTTGAGTGCTAGCAGTGATATCAGGTCTATCAGTTCAGTCTTGAGGTGATGTCTTAGACATCTGTGGGGATTTGGAGTTACTGTTTCAGATTTGTCATTATGTTATTTAAAATAGTCACTAATACAGCATACTCAGCAAACTCTAAAGCACTAATAGCTTCACAAGTCCTCATGCCCACACAAGGGATGTTAACGATTACTCTGTCATCGATTAATTGTTGATAAGCCTTTAATCAATAGACCTTCTCGATGACCGATTAAGCATGGACATTTAAGTTATACTTTGCGCTGTGAGACACGTGTCCACAACTTTACACATTACAGAACCAAGTGTGTGCAGTTTGTTACCTTATAGAGTCACTCTCTTGACATTGCATATTGGGCAACGCATAAAATCCTTTTATGCACAGATCTTGGTTATATCCACAGGTGCTGCCTTTAATCTGCGGGTCAGGTAATCAAAAATAGGCTGCATGATATTTAAGTATGGATGGGTTGCGGGTGGATAAGACCAATCATTGGTTATGCAAACTTGAACTACTTCCTCTAAAATATTAAGTTGTTTTAAGCAATCTTGACAGACTGGCACAAATATGTTCTCATTTTAGAAATCGCTCGTCACAGCAGATATTCGGTAAAAATCTTCGTTCTCTCCACAAGTTTCAGAGTTCTCTCATCTTCAATCACTCTCAATCTGGGTACGTTCAGTGCTGCGAATAGATTAAGCCTTCACTGCCTTATTGTGGTCAAATTCCTTAATTTAATGTATGATTTTGTCATTAGCAATCTCTGAAACTGTAAATATTTAACTTAAATTTTATGTATATTTATATTTTAGTTAACAAGTTTGTGTTTTGGGCGACACAGTGGCTCAGTGGTTAACACTGTCACCTCACAGCAAGAAGGTCACGGGTTTGAGTCCTGGCTGGTTCAGTTGTCATTTTTGTGTAGAGTTTGCATGTTCTCCCCGTGTTCGCGTAATTTTTTTCCGGGTGCTCTGGTTTCTCCCACAGTCCAAAAACATGTGGTATAGGTAAATTGAATAAACTAAATTGGCCGTAGTGTATGAGTGTGTATGAATGTTTCCCAATACAGGGTTTCAGCTGGAAGGGCATAACATATGCTGGAAAAGTTGCCACTTCATTCCGCTGTGGTGACCCTTAATAAATATAGGGTCTAAGCCAAAGGAAAATTAATGAAGGTTTGTGTTTTAGCACTGAAGCATAAGCTATAGTGGACCTTGTTTAGTAGCACTTCACCTCAAATGTTATTCGTTCTTCTTGTTTATTTTGTAGATAACTGACCAACAAAAAATACATTAAATGACTATATGAATTATATAAAATTAAATCCAAAAAAGAAAAATAGCCTACAGTATATAAAGTGTAGCCATATTTTTGTTCCGCTACACTGTGTTTTCACTCTGTGGAAAATAAGGGTTTAATTAATGATCCATTGTAATTGTTTTATCACAAACCTCTTTTTCCTCTGTGTTGATGTGGTTTCATTTTCTTTGTGGCGAGTTCAGGAGAGGGAGTGTTTAAGAAGTAAAACTGGCCATAGTTTAGATTAGCTTGCATCAAACTGGTGGGATAATATGTAATAAGATAAATAAAATGAGTACATTTGATGGTTAGAATCTACAGCTAATGGGAAATTTACATCACAAATCTGACCCTCTAAAATTAATTCACCTTCAAACACAAAATAAAGTATTTTTTATTGGCCAGAAGGCTTATCGACAAAAATCCAATATTGTGCATCCCTATCAAAGCTAAAGGAGTGTAGATTTTTAACATGTATATGTAAATAATAATAAAAATCTAAAGATATATACCTGAGTGAAAATGGTCAATGTGACATTTTGTGATCCTCTGCAACCATCTAGTGGATATAGTTCAGGTTATTTTACAATGTATATGCTATTCCCATACATGAAAGTTAAAATTAAACGTGAATATTAATAACATTAACAAAATGGTATATATTTCCATAAAACTGCACAAAACTTAAAACAGACTAATTAAATACAGTAATTATTGAGCAGTACTGCATTTATTTATAAAAATTGCATTGTCATGACACTTAAAAATAATACATGTTTTATTGTTTTATAAAATGTCATCATTTGTTTTTGTTCTTTCAGTAATATTCTTTTATTTGTGCATTGAAAGTCCAGGTGACCAAAATGTTAAAGGCTCAAGAAATACATAAAAAATTCATATGAAGCCAGTGGTTTAGTTCAAACATTTGGACGATTGTGGAAGCTAAAACTGTAAAACTGTTGCTGATAAACTACAAGATGCTCAAAAGTTACAGTAGTTAAGCTACTGCCAAAAAAAAGTCATTATATACACTACAAGTTGCATTGAAACTAGCTTAAATGAAATGTTTTAGGTAAAATATTTGGTACTTAAAAAAGCACAATTTCCAGTATTTAACTCTTTAAATACTGCTTTCCAGTATTTAACTGTATTTAACTCCACTCATGGAATAGCCTTATATACTGTATAATGGTAACATCAATATTACAGATTATTCTGTATATTATATGGAACATTATTTGCTTTGCCTAAAATTTTCAGTTTGATGTGACTGTCATCTCAGCAAGGACATTTTCAAAAAAGTTTCCTTTGTAAACAATGACATTACTTTTATTTCAGTCAGTGTGTAGAATTACAAAATAACTCACCCTCTGTCCCTTAGGAAGTCCAAGATTCCTCTGGAGTTTTGAATAATGTTGTGGAAGAGTTGGTCCATTTTCGGAGTGAAGTTCGTAAATTTGCTCTTTCTGTGGAAGACCAAGCACCACAGGAGTCCCAGACTGGCAATAAAAAGCAGAAAAGGCATCAACAACCAGACAGATTACACGTACCCTTACTGAAAGCGTGTGATGCCTTAAGGAATAATCTAGCACCCCTTGGAGTCCACATTAAGGTAAATTGATATTATGTTAGACTTCTAAAGTTAAAAGAAAATTTATTAAAATGATTCTTTAAACATATGGTGCAAACAATATATTTACCCAATCGTTTTCTTTCACATGTAATATGTTGATATTTTAAACTATAAAAGCATCCAACATTTTTTAGCAAAGTGCATTGCACATCTCATTATAGTTAATGCTGTTAAATTTAGATAATTTTTTTGTTTCAGGATAGAGGCACCAACTCCACGTGGGAAATAACAAGAAAGGCAGAGATGAGGAAGAAGTAGCCCCTAATGGAATTTTGAGCAAACTATTGATTAGGACTCTGAAAACGCTTGATTTTTTTTTTCTTAATGCAACTAAATCTGGAAAGCACATGTATGTATTTGTGTCATTTTCAATAAATCTGTTAAATGTATATGATGAACTTTTGATATAACCTCTACCAGTAAGGTGTATTAGGACAGGGCCATGAAGTTTAAAGTAAAGCATTTTAATAGGTTTCGATAGCAGATGAACCTTAGCAAAGTTACACATCGTCTTTCAGCTGATTTTTACTCCAATGTTTCATGGAAGACTTGATTGCAGTGTTGTTGTTTTATTTAACAGATCTGATGGCATTTCTAAACCTCACCTGTACTTTCATTTATTAAAAACAAAAGATGATATTTTGAAGAAAGTGACCACTGACTTTAATATAATTAGTTTTTCCTATTCTGAACGTAAATGTTTAAAAGTTTTCAGCTTTCTTCCAAATAACTTACAAGGAGTGCAGAATTATTAGGCAAGTTGTATTTTTGAGGATTAATTTTATTATTGAACAACAACCATGTTCTCAATGAACCCAAAAAAACTCATTAATATCAAAGCTGAATATTTTTGGAAGTAGTTTTTAGTTTGTTTTTAGTTTGAGCTATTTTAGGAGGATATCTGTGTGTGTGCAGGTGACTATTACTGTGCATAATTATTAGGCAACTTAACAAAAAACAAATATATACCCATTTCAATGATTTATTTTCACCAGTGAAACCAATATAACATCTCAACATTCACAAA